>JANEHU010001967.1:0-24874 GCA_027563435.1 Nasonovia ribisnigri | reverse complement strand
GAAACTCCTCCGGTTGGTTGCTGATTCTTACACTAATCGTATAACTATTGACGAACTACACGCCTGGACTGATTCCACCACAGTTCTCGTTTGGATTCGATCTTCCCCTCATCGATGGGCCACATTCATCGCGAACCGAACCAGTTTGATTCACGATTTGACCACACCTGCAATTTGGCGCCATGTTCCCACGAAGGAGAATCCAGTTGATTGCGCATCGCGTGGACTGTTTCCTTCTGAGCTCATCAACCACTTACTGTGGTGGACTGGTCCATCTTTTTTACTGAGTCCTCCAGACAAGTGGCCAAAATTACTGTTAACCGAACTTGAAGATTTCAATGGGCCCCCCTCTCAGGAAGCTCGGGTACCTACTGTGCTCACCGTCACTGTAGACATTCCGATAATCGATTTGTTAAATCGCATGTCATCTCTGCAGAAGATCCTTCGCGTAATCGCATACTGTTTTCGATTTTTCAAGCCCCGGTCTGACGCCCCAATTAGCTACATTATAAATGCGGCAGAGATCACTCGTGCTCTCGCTGCCTTGGTCTACTTAGTCCAACGTCAAACATTTTCCGCCGAAATTGCAGCTCTGTCAAACGGTCTTCCCTGCTCAAAATCTCTCCGACGGTTAGACCTGTTTCTTGACCCAGTTGGTATTCTCAGAGTGGGCGGTCGGCTTCGCAACGCAGATATTCCATACGTGCACAAACATCCTGCTTTGTTGCCGTCCCGTCATCGTTTAACTGATCTAATAATTGATCACAATCATTGTGTATTAAGCCATCCAGGAGCCATGACCCTCCAATCACTTTTACAACGTGAGTTTTGGATACTGTCAGCGAGGCAGGCGTGATACGGTACGTAGCGGCGACCAGTACAAAGTACAAGCACCGCCACGACCTAGTCTACACTTTTGTCAACCACCACCACGGGATACGACGTCGCGACTCGGTCGACTCTCCCACCGCGCCGCAAAGGCACAAGGCGGGACGGGAAGACAAGTCGGGCAAAACGAGTACCGGCCGTCGGCGCCTCGCTCTCTTTCGTTTCAGCGGCGACAACGACAACGACATCGAAAACTGTTTTTTTGTTACATCCATGTGGTATTACAATACGACCGTGATTTTATTATATATTTATTTATTAAACGTTTTACAGTATATATTCAGTTAAAAGTTCACACTTGTGTTAAGTTGTTTAAGTTTCTATAGTCGAAAAACCGTAGTCCGACGTAAAACATTAAATCGAGACCGGCTCCTCCGCGGTGTCATACGAACAAAAAAAAAACACCACCGTAGCCGCGTCAAATTGGCTCCCCGCAGAGGAATCATCGCCTCAAGACAGCAAAAAGGTAAGAGTTTTCACGCTGACACATACCTCGGTAGACTGCTTATATTAAGTTAACATTAAGTCCCTCAGCCAGGAGTGTGTTTGCCGGTTAGCTAGGATTCCCAGTGGACATTACGTAAGATTTATTTCGAGCACGTAACAGGGAATTCCGCGCAGCCGTGCATAACCGTGATACGGATTGGGAAGTAGTTATATAACAACCACCACCCCTCCGCAATACCTACCTTTTCGTCCCGCGACACTACTGTCGATAACAACACAGCGCGCAGGCCAAAACCGGTTCAGCCGCTGCAGCCGTCAGCTGCCGCCGCCGAGTACGTGACCGAGCTCTACTATTCTTGGAACACAACGGCGGTATCGTCAACAGCTGACCCATTAGCGTAATCATAAAGATAAAACGTAAATTTTCGTAGACATCGCGCGAATCTTACTTTTCATTCCGTTTGAAAAAAAAACAACTCTAAACCAAACACACATACACACACCAAACACAAGCAACCACACCAAACAACAGTTTAACGACCACAGTTGTAATTAATCCTACAATATGACTGGAAAAACGTTACAACAGTTGTCATTGGCAGAGCTGCGTAGCGAGTGCACGGGCCGCGGACTCAGCGCGTCTGGGTCAAGGGTGGATGTGTATATCAGGTTAGAAGAGAACATTAGGGAAAGTGGACTAGTCCCCGAGAATGTAAGGTTCGAAACAGTGCAGTCCCCAATCACAGGATTACAGGACGGTACTGAACACGCACAACCAACAACATTAACGCTGGAAAGCACGAACGCCAGTCGGATTTTCAGACAGCCGTCCGGGGGAAATTCGACAAGCCTCGGGGCAAGTCAAGAACCCACGGACAACCTGTCAGAACTCCGCGGTTTCCAGTCGACCATGCAAGAGGTCCAGTCCTCACAACCCCTACACAATGACATTTTTAAGACTGCAGCGGAACAGCTGCATATGTTGAAACTAACGTTGCCACAAACGAACGACACAACGTCGTTCGAGGCACGTCTAATGGCGCTGGAGGCAAGCATGACGCGGTTCTTCACGGAACCGCGCTCGATCGCCACACAGCAGCCACACGACTTGGCGGCCCCGCAATACGTCAACCACCCGTCACCTGCACACATAACAACTCGTACACACGATAGTTACCAGTCGGGTAGGTCGTACGAGCGCAACGACGGCGGCGCTCAGCCGAGCACCAGTCGCGTTACCGCCGCGAACAACAGACCGTTTTTCGCGCGCGACACTCAACACGACAACACGGGTCACAATACACGCGCGTCACAATACGCGCCATACGATACACGCGCTCAAGAACGATCGGTACTAATACCATACGACGATTCGCGCACAGCAAGGTCATCGCTACCCGAGTTCTCCGGAACAAGGGCCGAAGACCCCGTCAGGTATATAGATAATACCGAATCGATACTTGCGCAAGCACGTATCCACCCAGCGGGTTGGTGTAGGGCGGTCGAACCGCAGCTGAAAGGAGCGGCAGGTACATGGTACACAACTATCAAGGTACTAGACCTATCCTGGGAAGAATTTAGGGTGGAATTTTTCGAAAATTTCAATAATTCCGAAATTCAATCCCGGCTGCGAGCCGACATAGTGTCAACACGACAAAAGCCCACACAAAAGCTAACGGAATTTGTGCTGAGTAAAAACCAGCTAGCGCGCCGCGTAAACACCGGCCTATCCGAATCGGAATTGGTAGGTATTATCGCCGGACTAACGCGCGACACTTTCCGTACGCACATCCGTCTGCACCGGCCGCAAACGTTCAGCGAACTGCGACGCATCGCAGGCGTTTTGGACCCGGCAACGGACACCACCGACCCGACCCCCAAACAATGGACACCAAAGCCCAAAAAGGGTACGGATACCCCACAAACAGCCCCCCCGGTAAAAAAAAAATATTTTGGCAAATCATCCGATGACCAGCCACCGGGGCCGTGCAGATATTGTGGGGAACTCCATTGGAACAACAAATGCCCACACCGACCGACCAGGCCGGGAAACGACGGGGGAGTCGACGAGGACTAGTCCCCCTCATCGACTCAACACCAACCCCCCACTCATCATCACCAAAATTCGGTAATACACACGGGAAAAATAAACGCTATCGAAAAGCGCGCAGTACGGAAGTTCAACACGTTGAACAACCGACTACGAAAATTTTTTCCGTGTCACCACCTATCGACACCCGTTCACAGACCCCCAACCTACACCACCCCACCACCGATCACACTCACCTCACCGGTGACACGTGTGATCAACAACAGTCGGCTCATGGGCCAGCCACAGGTGTAGGGACAAAGGCAACAGAGAAACGGGTGTTCACCAGCACAGGTGACGGGGAAGCGAGCACACACACCGCGCTTATCCCCGCAATAGGTCAGTCTGCGCACGTAGAGCAACAGCCGAGCACAGAGGCAACCGATAGGGACAGTATGGTCTTGGCGGTAAACGCCGACGACCAAACAGTTTCCGTCGCGGTTCAGAACCAGTTGCCCCGTTCGACAGACTGCAATACGACTAATAACGGTACGCGAACACGCCCGGACAAAATTCCGACCCCCGCGGTCGAACTCGAATTTCCGTCAGGCTTCGTAACAGCCCTATTAGATTCGCAGGCACAAAAATCATACGTAAACCCGTCAGTAGCCCGTAAATACGGCAAAACACCTCCCCACGGACCAACAAACACAGTCCGAATGGCGGACGGTCACACTGCGACAACCAGTGGCACCACCTCATTCGAAGCTAGAATAGGGGCACTCGATATAAAATTCGAAGCAACTGTTCTAGACAATTTGTATTGCGACGCGTTACTAGGACACGACTTCCTGGTCAACAATGAAGTCTCTTGGGATTACGCCGCGTGCACAATACACATGGGTAGGCAAATTCGTACGTCAGCATGCTGGAAAGGGAAGTCACAACCACCCACCACTAGGCCAGACTTGTCACAATTAGAATTTGGTAACGACACCGAAACGCGCTCGAAACTAACCAAGATATTGAATAAATACGCGGTAGTGTTCAGTGACAAAGTAGGCCGTACCAAATTAATTGAACACGAAATTTTGCTAAAAGACCCATCTCCAATCGCGCTCAAACCATACCCGTACCCACAGCAAAAAAAAACCGCTATCGACGAGATGGTGCGCGATATGGAAACCCAGGGGCTCATAGAACCAAGCACCTCACCGTGGGCCGCACCAGTAGTATTGGCAAAGAAAAAAGACGGAACATTTCGTCTCTGTGTCGACTACAGGCGGCTCAACGACGTGACGGAATCCGACGCGTACCCTATGCCAGATCTCAACAAAATGATTAGGCAAATGCGGGGCGCGAAAATTTTCAGCATTTTTGACCTAAGGTCGGGGTACTGGCAAGTGCCATTACATGAAAATGCGCGAAAATACACGGCTTTCCGAACACGCAGAGGGCTGTTTCAGTTCAGAGTCCTCCCCTTCGGTCTAAAAAATAGTCCAATGACGTTCGTGAGACTCATGAACGAGGTCATGAGAGGTTACCAGGATGATTTTGTACAAGTATACCTAGACGATATTGTAGTATTTTCACGGGACGAGTACGAACACCAGGCCCACCTAGACAAAGTTCTCGAGCGGCTCAAGAGGTTCGGACTAACGTGCAACACAAAAAAATGTAAAATCGGTTTACGCGAAATTTCATTTTTGGGGCACATTGTAGACTCAGAGGGCATACAAAAACAACCGGAAAAATTGGTATGCATCGACAATTTTCCAGTTCCAAAAAAGGTTAGAGACGTGCGTAAATTTTTGGGCGTATGCAACTGGTACAACCAATTCGTAGACAATTACGCGGATACCATAGCACCTCTCACTAATTTATTGAAACAGGGGGTACGGTGGAAGTGGACAGATGTAGAGCAACGCGCGTTCAAATCAATAAAAAACGCGCTAGTCACATCACCGAAATTGTCACCACCCGATTATAACAAACCGTTTTGTCTGCAAACCGATGCAAGCGAAATAGGAGCCGGTGCGGTACTTTTCCAACGGGGTGACAGACCGGAGGAAAGACGCATAGTGTCCTACGCAAGCAAAAAGTTTAGCGAAACGCAAGCAAGGTACGCCGCGGTCGAACGCGAGTGCCTAGCGATAATCTGGGCGACCGACAAATTCCGGCCATACCTGGAAACCCGACGTTTCGAACTCCTAACCGACAACTCGGCACTAACATGGTTACACAGGGCTAAGGACAAAAATTCAAAATTAACACGTTGGTCACTTCAACTAGCTAATTTAGATTTCAGTACGGTGCACGTCCCGGGAATACAAAACGAAGCACCCGATTTGTTATCCCGCGACCCGGCACCGGGCCCACCCGTAGACGAAGAACGACTTGAGGAAAAATTGATAGGGGCCACGATAACGCCGACAACCAACATTGACCTCGAGTCCGAACGTATCTTCACTATGGTAGAAAACCACGATAGTGACGACACACCCCTCACCGCGACAACGCTCGGAAAGTGGCAGTCCGAAGACGCTACAATTCGCGACGTAATCGACGGTCACAGGGGGGACGGACCAACGCGGACCACTAGGAGCGCAAAATCGGAAACCGACAAATATGTTTTCACCGACGGCCTCTTACGCGTAACCGTAGGCCCCCACACAACCATCGTGATACCAAGAACCAAAATACAACAAGTAATTTGGAGGTGTCACGATCACGCCTTATCCAACCACCCAGGTTGGAAAGAGACGTACCGGGCGGTTCGACAACGGTATCATTGGAAAGGTCAAAAGAACGACGTGAGGTTATATGTCGGTGCGTGCCACGTGTGAGCGTGTACGAAACCACTTAACTCGCGTCCGAATGACCCAATGCAACCAAGAACCCCCCGCCAACCATGGGAAGTTATCAGTGTCGATCTTATGGGCCCATACCCCCGCTCCGGTAAGGGAAAATCGTACATACTGGTAGCAACCGACTGTTTTAGTAGGTGGACCGAGGCTTACCCCTTAGGAACAGCGACCTCTAGGACAATAATCGAAACGTTAGAACGTGAGTTCTTTTCCCGTTTCGGTTACCCCCGCGTGTGTCTCAGCGATAACGGCCCCCAATTCGCGTCAAACGAAATGCTAAACGCGTTAGAACGATGGGGAGCACAGGGTTGGACAACTCCGATATACCATCCGAGAGCCAACCCAGTGGAACGCCGAAATCAAGATTTAAAAAAAGGTTTGCGCGCACGGCTTGTCGACGGCAAACATAAATCTTGGGACACAAAACTACCCGCAATTCTATTTTCGATACGGAACAGGTGTAACGAACAGACAGGCTACCCACCCGCGGTACTTGTCCTCGGCAGGGAATGCAAGAGACCGGGAGATTGGGCGCTGTCTAAACCAACACCAGTCAACATCGAAAAATCGCAGGAAGAGAGGGTAGTACGGGAAACACGTATTTTAGGCAAAAAGGTAGTGGTAAAACCGAGCGTGAACACCGGCACACCGGTAAGGTTCAGCAAGGGCGACGTAGTATACTACAAAGCACACCACCTATCAAAAGCACACAAACATTTTCACGCCGGCTTTGCACCAAAATGGTGGGGGCCGGTGACCCTAGCGGAACAGGTCGGAAAAGGAGTTTTCCTCACCGACCAACAACCACCGCGCAAAATACATGTGTCTTGCCTAAAACGCGCACCTAAAGGTTAAAAATAAAAAAAAAAAAATTGTTCAGTATTAACCTTCATTTACAGACAACATGACCACACCATCGCAGGAGGAAAAATGGCGACGAGTAGCCGACCTCATAGGGCAGCTGGGGCTGGTGCCGAACACACAGGACCAGCCACGGACAGCCGCCCAAGTCGCCAGAATGACCACCCGCCACCTGCTACAGGATCCGGTGAGGGCGGCAATATACAACCGCGGTTGGGCGGACCGGACCGCGGACATCGAGCGACGGTTGCGCCCACAACCGTCAACAACAGCCAGCAACGGCTCGACGTCCCTGCCGCCAAGACGCCAGCCAACCACAGCGGCCACGCACCGGGTCTCCACAAACCAGGAAAGGGGACCCGAGCCACAGCCGCCCCGGGAGCCGGCAACGGTACCCGGGCCGACAGTGGCACCCTCCACATCGGGTACAAAGCACCGGACAGAGGCACAGCTGGCACGGAATAAAAAAAAATTCCAAAAGCTCAAGGAGAAGAGGAAGGCCAGGGAGAGCAAGGCAAGTCAGCAGCATAGACTTGCCAAGCAACCTGCACCGACCTCAGATCCGGGAGCGGCCAGCGAACCCCTGCCCGGGCCGGACCAACCGGTAGCGATGGAGGTAGACGGACCGGCGACCAAGGACGATAGGTCCGAGGAGCCGGGACGGTCTGCTGACCAGGCGTCACCCAACCACGCAACGGCCACGGACAACCTGTCCGAGAACGCCTGGTTGGAGGCGCCAGGACTATCGTTGGAGGGACTACCGGAGGTGGAGTACGACAACAGGTCGTTCTTCACGCCGATCGGGTCCCCCAAACAGTGAGGCAGCACGGGTAGGGCCAGCCTACCTCAAGCCCCGGCAAGAGGTAGCGCAAGCCGCAGCACACCCGAAGGGCGGCCGACACCGGTACAAGTGTACCCCGTGTGGCGGTTTGGCGGGGGAGTATGATACGGTACGTAGCGGCGACCAGTACAAAGTACAAGCACCGCCACGACCTAGTCTACACTTTTGTCAACCACCACCACGGGATACGACGTCGCGACTCGGTCGACTCTCCCACCGCGCCGCAAAGGCACAAGGCGGGACGGGAAGACAAGTCGGGCAAAACGAGTACCGGCCGTCGGCGCCTCGCTCTCTTTCGTTTCAGCGGCGACAACGACAACGACATCGAAAACTGTTTTTTTGTTACATCCATGTGGTATTACAATACGACCGTGATTTTATTATATATTTATTTATTAAACGTTTTACAGTATATATTCAGTTAAAAGTTCACACTTGTGTTAAGTTGTTTAAGTTTCTATAGTCGAAAAACCGTAGTCCGACGTAAAACATTAAATCGAGACCGGCTCCTCCGCGGTGTCATACGAACAAAAGAAAAACACCGCCGTAGCCGCGTCAGGCGATTCGGTCCCGGCTGCGATTATGTATTCCATGTTTTCGCACTAGACCTCAAACGGTTCAACCAAAAATGGCTGCTCTTCCTAAATACAGAGTACAACAGATAAAACCGTTTGCTATCTCGGGCGTTGATTATGCTGGCCCGATATCTGTGAAAGGATCACGTGGTCGCCCATCATCCAGGAGCTCAGCCTACATTTGTTTATTCGTCTGTACCGTAACAAAGGCATTGCACATAGAGCTGAGTTCTGACCTGTCAACGGAAACTTTCCTCCTAGCATTCACTCGTTTTGCTGCACGTCGTGGACCGATCAAAGAGATTCATAGTGATTGTGGTACTAATTTCGTTGGTGCCGCGAATCTCTTAAACCCGCTACAGAACTTCATAGCCTCAGAAAACTATCAAAACGGTGTACGAAATCATTTGTCCAAGGACCAAATTACTTGGTTTTTCAATCCTCCGTCTTCTCCTCACTTTGGAGGACTTTGGGAGGCTGGAGTAAAGTCGACAAAGTCTTTAATTTTTCGATCCATTGGAATCCATCGACTCACAAGTGAAGAACTGATCACTTTGCTTACCAAAATTGAAGCCACTTTAAATTCACGGCCTTTGTGTGCCCTTAGCAATGATCCGAAAGACCTAGAAGCTTTGACGCCCAATCATTTTTTAACGCTGGAACCATCGACATGTCTTCCGGACCCTTGTTTGGAAAACGTACCACTATCAAAAATGCAGCGTTGGCGCTTAGTGACTGATCTCCACCGGTACTTCTGGACCAGATGGAAAAATGAATATTTATCTACTCTCCAGCTGCGAACAAAATGGTCTGATGATGGAAAGCAGTTGAATGTAGGAGACCTCGTCCTAATAAAGGAACCAACGCATCCTCTGTATTGGAGATATGGACGTATCACTGACCTCCATCCTGGCACAGACGGTGTGTCACGCGTTGCTACTGTCTACACTTCATCTGGATTTCTAACTCGGCCAGCTGTAAAGTTGTGTCCAGTTCCTTCTTGTTGAAGTTCCTTCAAAGTGGGCGGTGATGTTGGCGCTGAAAATTATCAAATATGATAATACGCTAATCTGCTCGACGGCGACATCGTCCCTCCTCCTACCGTGATTTATTGTAATTGTTATTTACCATATGTTTTTTGTTTTGTCTATATGGGATAATTATTGCTAGGTCGTTGGCCTCGCGATTATCAATGTTTTGGTTTTGTCTTTCGTGTTATCTTATTATTGCGGCCAACGCCCTTTTGTTTTTTTTTGCTACACACACACGTTTATTTTAATTGTATCGCTCGTTCTAAAACACGTAAATTTGTTGTTGTTCTATCCTAGTCGTTAAATCATTTTTTTTAGTGTTCCGCTATTGCAGCGTTTTTCTTGTTTTTCGTGTCTTTTTTACAATCTTTGTCGGGTGTACGTATTTATTGGTACACACCAATCATAAATTATTATATGTGTACGTATTTTTGGTACACACCATTTTAAACTTATTCTCATTGCGGTACGTGCGTCACTATTGGTAATCGTGACTGCAACGGCATCATCGTTATTGTTTATAATAAACATCCACTTGTTATTATTCCAACCGTGAGTTATTAATTTCTATTATTGCACTATACTATTGTCATCCGTGGGTGACCTGATCCGGCGGCTTGTACGTACGTTGTGCGCCTCACCGTTATCAAGTGCCACCTACTCCCGCGTAAGTCCGCCAGCACTCGCCGTGGTGTGTGGGAGGCCGCCCAGGTCATCATCGCGATTTCCAGGTCCGCGTAAGTCCGCCAGCAACGATCGTTGTGTGAGAGGCCGCCCAGGTCGTCCAGATCACCGTCGGTCCAGCTCAACCACAGCACAAGACTTCGAATAGTTTAAGTTAAATTTAAGTCCTGTTCCTGTTTGTTGTGAGCTCTGTGGTCATTGCACCAGACCGAATCGACCACAGAGACCCCCCTCCCCATAACTAGCCTGCACCATCCTCACTCCGTCAAGTAGGTCTTTCCTATCCTCGTCGTCGTCGTCGTCGTGCGTAGAATTGCCTACCCACCATTCATCAGGCGACAGCACTTATAGTTGCCTACCCACCCAAATCTTCGGCGCTAGTGGTGGCATTGGCCCACCACAATCATATATCAGTTCTCGGGCGTTCCCCGAGTGGTCCTTCGGGAATGTGTTACGTCAGGTGTCTTGGCGTTCACAGACATTTTGACGGTTGGAGTTTGAGGTTTGCTTCTTGTAATCTGTCGAATACTTCTTTTAATTTCTTTGAATGATCGTCGAGATCGAGGGCATAAATGATGATGTCATCCAAATACACAAATGCTTTGATCCCATTCAATCCCGTTAATACGGAATTCATTAGACATTGGAAAGTGGCTGGAGCTCCATTTAACCCGAATGGAACTCTTAAAAATTCGAAATGACCTTGGTCTGTAGAAAAGACGGTTTTATGGTAGTGGTCTGGGTGAATTTTGACTTGGTGGTACCCTTGGGCCAAATCCAACGTAGTGTAGTACTTGGATTTTCCCAATTGGTCCAGAATTTCGGTAATGTTCGCCAGAAGATATGCGTCTCCCGTTGATATCTGGTTTAACTTTCTGAAGTCCACGCACACGCGATACTTCACGACACCGTTTTCATAAGGTTACTTGAGAACTATGAGTAATGGCGCATTCCAAGGGCTTTTGCTCGGAGCAATAATGTTGTCCTCTTCAAGTTTCTGAATTTGTCTGTCAATTTCCTGTCTATGCTTAAAAGGCAACCGATATGGACGTACGTTAATCGGTTGTGCGGCCTCACTTGTTTTGATCTCATGATAAATCTGGTCGATGCAAGATAGCTTATCTCCATCCAGATGGAAGATATTTGAGTATTCCTCACATATTGGCAAAGAGATTCTCTTTCTTCTTGGTTTAGATGATCCAAATTTAATTTTCCCCTTAGGGTTTCTAAATGGCCTTGTCCGCTGGACGTTTCTGGGATGTTCTGAGTTGTATATGTTGAATATAATTTAATATTTTATAAAGTACCATCATATTGTGCAACAACAACAGCATCGTTGTTATTAATAATGTGCAAAATCACGCCATATCATGCGATATATTTATTAGCGAATCAGATATTGTTAAACAGTGGCGTGAGACTTAGGTCAATAGGTCACTTGTATATAAGGCCGACTTTTAGCATACTGTCGGTACTACATTATAATATTTCTTATGTGTACGTCATGCGTTTAGTAAATATTACTTATTACTAAAAGCAGTGTAGTCATTTTTGTCCAGATCGATCTACAAACATAATCCTTAAACTCAACAGGTTATGGGCCCAGACACATTATCTGGATAAACTTGGACTTCAAAGGAACTACTCTCTGTACAAGTAATTTTTGTTTTTCTTCAAAGTTTTATAAACAGGAAAAGTCAAAATGGACGATTCAGTGAAAATAACAAAATTATCTGATACGGGAAATTGGCTGTTGTGGAAATTTCAAATGAAGGTAATTTTCAACTCATTTGAACTAACGTCAATAATAACAGGAGAGTGGAAAAAGCCTAGTTCTAAAATAACAAAGATAGAAAAGGAAACTGACGAGGAAGCTAGAGCTAGGTGGCATAGGTTAACTATTGACTGGAATAGACCTGACGGTAAGTGTCAAAAACTAATTGTAACTTCAGTGGACAATGGTCCATTACAGAATTTGATTAACTGTGAAAGTGCGTATGATATGTGGGAAAAACTTCTCGCTATTCATGAACAAAAGTCTGAAGCAAGTATACATTTGCTTCAACAGAAATTTTTTAGTTATTCAATGGAAGCGACTGATGATATGTCGACTCATATTTCCAAAGTAACAAATTTGGGAATGAGACTGAAACAATCAGGGGAACCAGTAACCGACAATATGGTTATGACGAAGATATTAATGACTTTACCTGATATGTATAATCATTTTTACAGTGCCTGGGACTCTATCCCAGCAGTTGATAAAACAATTAATAATTTAACAAGTAGATTATTAATTGAAGAATCAAGGCTACAACAAAGAAATTTGTCAGTGATGGAAAATCAAAAATCAATAGCACTAACGGCAAATAATCCAAAAAGGAATTGGAAATCTGAAAATAAAAATAAAGATACCAGAAAACCAGGTAATTGTTATTTTTGTAAATTACCAGGGCATTGGAAAAGTCAGTGCAGAAAATACTTAAAGAATCAAGAAAATAAGAAAACACACGGAGAAACAAGTAAAAGTGATGATGGCAGTGCATTTATTACTGGAACAGTGTGTACAAACGATATTGAGGAGAGTTGGTTACTTGACTCAGGAACATCCGATCATATGTGCGGTAAAATAAATTGGTTTTATAACTACGTATTATTTGACGAACCAATTCAAGTAAGAATAGGCGATGGTTCAATTTTGTTAGCAAAAGGAAAGGGAAATATAAAAATATTATCATTTGCGAACAATAAATGGAATAATAATTATTTATTAGACGTATTATATGTACCGGAATTAAAATACAATTTATTCTCATGTTGTACAGCATTAGATAAAGGTTTAACGCTTTCATCAGATAAAAATAAGTGTATGTTTTCAAGAAACGGACAAATAGTCTGTACAGGTGAGCGACAAGGAAAATTATTTAAATTAGAGTTCAAAGTCATTACGCTCGATAAAGAAGAACCACAGGCAAATATTATTATCAAGGACACATTACAGTTATGGCATGAAAGGTTGAGTCATCAAAATATAAAGTATGTTAATAATATATTAGAAAAACATAATATAAAAGTGTCAGATAACAAAAATCATTTTTTCTGTGATGCGTGCATAATTGGTAAACAACACAAACAAACATTTAAGTCTAGTACAACGAACACAACAGCTGTAGGAGAAATAATACACGCAGATTTGTGTGGACCGATGGAAACAAATTCTATTGGGGGTTCAAAATACTTTTTATTATTTAAATACGATTATTCACATTATAGAATAGTTCATTTTATAAAACATAAAAGTGAAGTAAAAGATTTAATCGAAACTTTGATACGTAAAATAAAAACTAATACTGGTTTTAAGGTCAAAGTATTGCGAACAGATAATGGCTTAGAGTTTGTTAATAAAGAAACAACTAGTGTTTTACAGAAATATGGGATAAGTCATCAAACAACAGTTGCATACACACCGGAACAAAACGGGAAGATTGAACGAGAGAACCGGACAATAGTAGAAGCCGCAAGGACTATGTTACATACGAAAAATTTAAATAAATCACTTTGGGCTGAAAGTGTTAATACGGCTGTCTATACAATTAACCGAACAGGTACGAGTTCAATCAAAGACAAAACCCCGTTTGAAATTTATTTTAGAAAAGAACCGGAAATAAAACATCTAAGAGTTTTTGGTACAAAAGTATTTACACGTATACCAAAACAAAAACGACAAAAGTGGGACCCTAAAAGTGAAAAGGGAATATTTTTTGGGTATGTAGAGAATGTAAAAGGATACAGAGTATGGTACCCGGAAACAAACAAAATAAACGTAAGTAGAGAAGTTATTTTTAAAAATGAAATAGTAGATAACGAGGTTTCAATAAATGAAAATGAACGTGACGAAATACAACACAGTATAAGCGAAATTACGAATGGAACTGACCGAGACAAAAAAGAGGAGTTGGTAAGCACGTATAATCTAAGAAACCGTGAACAAATAAATAAACCAAGTAGATATGCATGTACAGCGTTTATAACTGAACCAATTAATTATAATGATGCTATTACTTGTGAACAATCAGATAAATGGAAACAGGCGATGAGTGAGGAGTTGGACTCACTACATAAAAACAACACATGGACTTTGGTATCAAAACCAGTCGGAGTCAATGTGATAAACAATTCATGGGTGTTTAAAATTAAACATAATGACCGTTTCAAGGCTCGTTTAGTTGTTAATACGGAAACATTTTCGCCAGTTGTACGATATGAATCAATAAGGACAATTCTAGCCGTCGCAGCAGCTGAAAATTATGAGCTGAGACAGTTTGAGATAACACAAGATGCGAAGGAATTATCTATACCAATTGATAGGTCGCATGGTGTAGAACATAATCTTACAACGAGTGATAATCAATTTCCATACAGGCAAGCTGTGGGAAACTTATTATTTTTATCACAAGTCACGAGGCCTGATATAGCATTCGCTGTAAACTATGTTAGTAGGTCTTTAAATAATCTAACGTCGGTACATTGGACTATGGTTAAACGTATAATTCGATACGTAAAAGGAACAACAAACTTTGGTCTATACTATAAATCTAACGTAAATCTGTGCTTAAGTGTGTATTCAGATTCTGACTATGCAGGGGATTTAGTGACAAGACGGTCAACTTCAGATCATGTGTTCATGCTGGGGCTGTCTACGGTGTCATGGCAAGCGCAAAGGCAATCCATAGTGACACTCAGTTCCACTGAAGCCGAATATATCGCGGCATGTGAAGCAGTCAAAGGATTGGTTTGGATCAACAGATTGGTCAAGGAAATCAACAATGACATAGAGTACGATCAACCAACAGTATACGTGGACAATCAAAGTACAATTCGACTAGTGAAAAATCCAGAGTTTCACAAAAGGACTAAACACATCGATGTCAGATACCACTTCATCAGGGAAAAGTTTGAAGAAAACTTATTTAAACTACAGTTCATTGGGACGGAAGAACAATATGCAGACATACTTACTAAACCACTTCCAAAATATAGATTTGAAAAACTAAGGGAAAAACTATCATTGTTTAAATTGCATTAATTCTTTATTGTATAAAATATTAATTACGGGGGTGTGTTGAATATAATTTAATATTGTATAAAGTATCATCATATTGTGCAACAACAACAGCATCGTTGTTATTAATAATGTGCAAAATCACGCCATATCATGCGATATATTTATTAGCGAATCAGATATTGTTAAACAGTGGCGTGAGACTTAGGTCAATAGGTCACTTGTATATAAGGCCGACTTTTAGCATACTGTCGGTACTACATTATAATATTTCTTATGTGTACGTCATGCGTTTAGTAAATATTACTTATTACTAAAAGCAGTGTAGTCATTTTTGTCCAGATCGATCTACAAACATAATCCTTAAACTCAACAGTATAAACATTAACTTCATCAGACTTATAAATAGAGATTGATTTCGTTTGTACTTGAGTAAGTTCCACTGAAGATTCCGTGGGATTAATCACCGCTATTAATATCTGATTCTGGTGCACTTGGTAAACCGTATTACTACATATAATATCCTCTGAAATCTTTTGAGCTGGGATTAAAAGTGTTTCACTTTCTTGATATTCTGTGATAGGTATAGCGATTAAAGTTTCTGTTCGAGCTTGGATTTTCATGTTATCGGTATCTGGTACTATTAATTCATTAGTTTGATAATTATAATCGTATGGTTCCCTATTATAAAGGGTTTCCCTAAAATTCCATCTTGTGTAATGGGAAACTTGGAATGTACTAATTGAAATTCTACTTGCATCATACGTTCTCCAATTTGAATACTTATAGTCATCCGTCCTAATGTTGGAACTGACTGTTCGTTGATGCCCTTTAAATAATAAACGGTATCTTCATATACCATTACCTGATCCAAAAGTGAACAAATTTTAATTAGATTGAGATCTCTTCCTGAATCCAGTAAAAATTTAGCATTGGGGTTAATTGTCTGAGAGGTTCTGCATGTAAAAGTATTATCTATTAAATTCGACTTTAATGTGAAGATTCTGGGAATGATATAGCGGCGCTTTTTATGCTCCCTACCGGACGTCCACCGGAAGCGCCCGGTTGATTTTGGTTTTCCGAAGTCTCTGCTTGAGCGGCTTCATTCCTTTTTCCGGTAACATATTTTAATTTCCAGCATGCATCTTTTGTGTGCCCCGGTTTTTTACAGTATTGGCACGTGATAGTGTTAACTGTGGCTTTGGAAGTTCCGTGTGGCGTGTCGGAATTTTTTGATTGATTTGTGTTGTTACCTCGGTTGGATCTACAATCGCGGGCCCAATGTCCTGGTTTATTGCAAATGTTGCAAGAACCATTTGGCTTTTTCGTCGTCACCGAGTTTCCATTGTACAGTTTCTTGGATTCTTCGGATGACATCCTAATCCGTTCTTCCTCTCGGGCGACTTATATGGCCTTATCTAAAGTAAGAGGGTTTCTGGCCTTAATATATTCCTTTAAGTACCCCAAGCCTTCCATAAAGACTTGAATTACCTGTCTCTTAATAGAAATTTCCATCGCTTGAGCAATTTCTGGTGAAAAGTCTGTAGTCTCCTGTTCAATGATAAGGTTTTGTAAAGCTTCTACTCTCATTGAGTAGGTCAGAATATCTTCACCATTTTTTTGTTTAATGACGTAAAATTCTAAAAATAAATGTCGTGTGGTTCGCTGGGGTTCTAGACTTGTTTTAAGTGTTTTCCGTAATTCTTCCCATGTGTCGAATGTTTTAAACTTTGTTAGCTGCTTCGCTTTCCGGGTTAACCTGGTTTGGATTGCCTGAAACAGTCGTGGAATTACCGGTTCCACTACACATGACACAACAAATTCGCATTTTTCAAGGATAATCTCTAAATTTTCGGTGTCTTTTCCATCAAATGACTTTGGTAATAGCCTAATCGCATCTTGGAGTCCTATTTGATTATTTGATATGGAATCTCCATGTCACGAACTGGCCCTGTCTCTTGTCTTCATGATTTCCTGAATCTTTAGATCAATTAATTGGCTTAAATCTGGATTATTTGAAATGTCTGTTGTCCGTGGTCCTAGTAAACCACTCGCTGTTGATTGATTTTTATCTCCCATTATTTCCAATTGCTTTTGATTTACAAAAAGCTTAACTCCTTGGGTAGTCGATTCAACTGGGTCGTTTGAATACCAGTCTAAGAGTTTTTCTTGATTGGTCTGTAGAATTTTTATTTCGATATTTTCTGTTTTTTTTGGGTATTTTCTGAATTTTTTGTTGAAGTGGTTTCGAGGGCGACGTTAATTAAACTTTTGTCTATTTCCCTAAGTTCTTCGTTAACTTTGGCTAAAAGACTATCTGTTGCTACAGTCAAATCCACTTCCCTAATTAGTAAATGGTCGACGGAAAGTTCGTGTACTTGACGCTCGGAATTTGGATTGTCGGGATTGGAGCACCTTACAGGTAAACTTACTCTTGGTGAAGGGGTAGGGGATCAGTAACGGACGTGTCAGCCTCCTTGGTGGTTGAATCTTCCCCTGAATTTGCGCTCATTAAAGTTTGCTAATAGTTTCCTAAAAGGTTTATTCTCTAATCGTAAAGATTAAAAAAAAGAAAAGAATTCAGAGTAATAAAACACTGAGAAACATGTGTTTACAAAGAAAGACTTCTTCCCTACCATAGGTTTACGTTAATATACTGTGTATAATAATTATCCTATGTTTGTAAAAAAAAAAATATTTAACTATAAACAGAGCTGAAAACTTATTGCTAAATACTTACGACCACCACAATTGTTCGAGTGTAATGAATTGAAATGTTCAGTGTTCGTCTGCGTGTGGTTGTTGTGATTGGTGCTGAATACTACGGTATATGACGTCGAATTGATCTCGGAACAATAACACGTCGAATTTCCTCTTCGACACCTTAACCACTTCGGAACGATGTTCTACGCCCTGAAACTGCTGGCGCGGGGACCAATATTAATTATAGGGTTTCGCTTTTTTGAAAGCACGGTATATTATAGAGGTATTAGCACGAGCCTATGTATGCAATGTTACTGTATGTCCGTTCGTTTGTGCATAATTCAGTACTGAACGAGTAGAGCGCGCTGCAGTCATTTACCCCTATTTTTGCTGTTGAGAATGAGAATAATAATAAATAGTAGTAATAGTTTATAGGTATGCATATTATCTTATTTACTAGGTTCTTATTTTTATTTAACTAATTTTTCAATTAATTATTACAGCCTTTTAACTGTTTTCTGTTTTTATTATAATAAAATGTTAAAGATAATACCTATATTATATTATAAAATAATGTTTATACTATGGTATATAAATACATAATATTATTATAATTATTACTTATTTAAGGACACATCTAGATATCATTCTTGTTAATAGCTTGTGCTTACATATACTTTTATGATTGGTAGACTTTGGCTTCTTTCTTCTTACTTTTGCTTTTTTTTTTTGGTTCCTGTTTTTTGTTCTCTTTCATAGTGTCTCATTCTCATTCTTATATAATAATGAAGACAAGAAGCAATAACATTAGATTTATGTTCTTCACATGGAAAATTCATTTGAACATTTAAAACCATATCTGTCATAGTTCTTTCATAACAATCACTTTGCATAACATTAATTACAAAATATTCTTCCGCTTTGTGAAATAGTTTATATAAATACAAATTACAATACATCAAATATCCTTTTGTTTTCTTATTTACAAGTTCTGCCACTGCCAACTTAGAAGTTTCTAGGTTGGTTAAAAAAGATCTTTGACAAATTGTACAACTTGTTTTTATAAGTCGCCTACATAGATATCCTGATGCATAGTATATTGCAATATCAACTACTTCAGGATTAGATATATAGGAACTATTAGAAGCAATTTCATCTTCCTCATCCCACTGTTCACACTCTATTATTGAGTCCAAACGAATTTTTAACCGTTGCAGGGCTGTATTTGAGGGGTTATCGTTGTCATTACATTTTTACTCTGCTTAAACAATAATATATGAATATTTTACTTAAATACTTTACAGCTTTGTGTTTATAAGCATAATCACAATATTTACTTAACATACTTTGAATAATCTGAGTATCACATAGTAACAAACGCTTTTTAGGACTTTTCCTTGCCTTAGGTATACTTTTTAAGCAAGATTTTGGTATATCAAGAAATATTGTTGGAATTGCCCCTTCTTTTAACCGAGGTTTTTTCAGTGCATACTATAAAAATAAAACATTGTATATAAAATAAATTCCCTTTTTTTAAAAAAAAAAAAATACATTCTTACTACCTATCTAAATTATTTTACATTGACTTACTTTTTAGGTATTCACAAATCACATAAACATTTTTATGTGTAATTTTACTTACAATTAATATTGTTAATTAAATATATTAATAAATACTTGAATTACCTTTATGTGTCCTGAAGTCCATTCTCTGATAATTTGACTTGGTTCAAAATGCTTAGAGCAAACAGCTGAATTTGTCATCAACTCACGTTCACGTTTAGGTATAATATTCTTTCATTTTACAAACAAAAGTGGATCTTTAGGAACTCCAAATAAAGAAAACTAATACAAATCGATAAAAAGTCAGAAGTCTAACATCTTTACAAGTTGAATAAGAACAAGACAAAATTAAATATTAATACCTACCTTGTCTTTGTTAGAAGCATACCCAGTTTTACAATTTACAATAAAACACTTCACCATTGTTACATAAATTTGCAACTACCACTGGATTATTATTTATTACTAATTAAATAATTAATAAAAATAATTGTAACTTGTAAGATTAAGGATTAGGGATTGATGATGGTTATAATCGTGGACCGTGGTTATAATTATAACACGGAAGGAACTAGGGGCAAAAGACTACAACGCGCTCTGGTGATTTGGTAATCAATTAAACACATTTTGGCAGACACATTATGTAGTCCGTGCTAATACCTCTATAATATACCGTGGTTGAAAGTAACGTAAATATATCGTTATATTTTGATAAACAGTCCGTGGTGTCGGTCGGTTTTGCGTTCCGTTATCGGGTCGTCTTATCGTTTTTATACTTCTTCTACAGTCCGAATAAAATAGTAATAACCTATAACAGTCACTATGCCGCTTACCTCACCAATCACTACGAAAGATGATAAATTTAGCCAACTTATTGTTATGATTAATGAGTTAAAAAATTCACAAAGTAAAGTCATATCGGCTGTTAATTCGTGTCGTGAATCTATTAAATTGCAAGATACGAAGCTGACTTCATTTGACTCCAAATTTTACCTATTATCCAATCAAATTACTTCGGTAATTGAGGAAAATAAGTCATTAAAATTAAGAATTGAGCTACTTGAGTCTAAACTGTCGTAATTTGAACAATCTCAATCCAATAATCACTCTGCCACTCAAGAAAGTTTGTTCTCTGAATTTATGGACCGTCAATCCAGAACTCGTAACATTATACTATTTAATGTACCAGACCATTCAACCAGTGCTGATCAACAAAACGACTCTAGTCTTGTTGATGAAATATTTAATGTCATTAGTGTGCCTACTAAACCTCTATCGGTTCATCGATTGGGAAAGCCTTCAAATAAGCCTCGTCCTATACAACATTGTTATGCCTTCACCATCGGATGTTTTTCAAATTTTAAAAGTCAAATGGCAGCTATTTAATGTTGACAAATTTAAAACCGTCCGAGTTTCATCTGACCAAACGTTGCAACAGCGGAAGCTGTATTCTTCCGTTTTCACTGAAATGAAATTGCGTAAAGATGCTGGTGAAACCGATCTTTTCATTAAGTTTGTTAATAACTGTCCGACCATTTCAAAAAACGGTCAACGAGCCCAGCACATGTAAATCAACTTTCCATCTACTATCAGAACATTCGAGGTATTAATACTAAATTATATTTGTTTATTCGTAATGTTTCTCTCTGTAATTATGATTTTATTATACTTACGGAAACGTGGTTATCTACCAATGTTATCGATGCAGAACTTGGACTTTGTCCTCTATACAATATTTTTCGATGTGATCGTTGTAGTACTCGTGATGTTTTTACAAGAGGCGGTGGAGTACTGATTGCAGTTTATAACAGGTTTTCCTGCCATCGTCTCTCTATCTGCGATAACTCAGTTGAGCAATTATTTATACGCATAAGTGATAAATGTTCCTCTTTAATTATTGGTGCTGTTTATATTCCACCTGCTTCTTATATTAATGTCTATGATATACATTCTAATACTATTGATGTTTTGTTAAATGAAAATTGTAATTCTAAATTGTTAATTTGTGGTGATTATAATCTTCCAAATATTAAATGGCAATCTGTTAATGGTTCAGTTGTCTCTGTGGGTGCTAGTGTTGGTTCACTCGAATCTAATGTATTAGCTCGTTCGTCTTTTCAAAATTTAATTCAATTTAATTTAATATATAATCGCTCTGGATCGTTGCTTGATCTTGTTTTGTCCAACATGTTTAATATCATTGTAGCTAATGAAAATAGCACGTTATTACCATTAGATTTTATGTACCACATAGCCCTGACTATTGAATTGCCTATTTTATCATTTAAGTATTTAAACTATAATGAGCAAATGTATGATTTTATCAACTGTGATTACAACTGTATTAGATCTAATCTTGCTTTGTTAGACTGGAATGACATATTTAATTGTCTAGATATCAATGATGCAGTAAATACGTTCTATGAAAACGTTTATAAAATAATTAATACCTATTGCCAAATTAAAACTTTATATTTACCAAAACACCATCATTGGTTCAGCCATTCATTAAAAAAGTTAATTTTTGATAAAAAAATTGCTCATAAAATGTATAAACAATCACCTACTTCACATAATTATAACAATTTTTCTAATCTACGTGCGCACTGTAAAGCTAAAAATAAAATAGATTACAATATGTATATCCGAAAAACACAAAACTCCATTACTAGTAATCCTAAATTTTTTTGGCAATATGTAAAAAGCAAACGATCTACTCAATCTCTTCCGAATTCTATGTATTACAATAGTAACACTATTTCCGGTGGTGATGATATTACAAACAGTTTCGCACATTGTTTTTCCCATGTTTTGAATATACCATCTCACTCGCAATCTATTTCGGATTCTTACAATAATAGTTTTCAATCTGTTGATTTTAATTCATGTACGCTGACTATCAGCGATGTCTACAATGCGCTCAGTAGTATATATTTGTATGTTCACAGCTAGCTTTTTTTTTTCGCCGCGGTAATTTCGCTAAGTTCAAGTGAGAATGTCTCCCTCGAGCACACTGATTTTACCGTAACACAAATCACGGGGAGATTACACACTCGTTGTCCACCTATTTGCCCCTTACACAAAAAATTTTACCGTATAGAATTTTACGGGGAGATTTCAAATTTTTTATCCACGAATTCCTCCCTTGCACAAAATATTTACCGTATTTTAAAATTACAGGGAGATTGCACACTCAAAATCGGTTTTGCCCCTTACTCGTAAATATTTACCGTATACATGACAAAACACTTTTTTTCATCCTACCAAACTGAAATAATGTTAACCGAATTTATATATTTTTTTTTTTCGATTATGTTGGTTAGACTGTTATATATATATTTTAATTAATAAATATTTATAAGTTTAAGTTATAAAACTGAAATTTTTTTTATATTCAGTCACTTATGATCCGTCGTTTATTCAAGTTGTGTTTCATTTTCTCTCATTAAAGTGTTTTATAAGTTATTATTTTAATTTCAAATAAAATGAATTTACTAAAATGTACAAACGATTTTCAAACATTAGTTTACCGTATACAAAGTAATCCTACCATGGTTCATCCAGAATTTTCTTCATTTTCATCAAGATTTAAAACATTCAAATTATTCCCTTCAAATACTACACAAAATAAATATTCATTATCTGAATGCGGTTTAAAATATTCAGGAGTGGAAGACATCGTTGAATGCTTTTGCTGTGGAATTATTCTTCATAATTGGGAAAGGCTGGACGATCCATGGATTGAACATTGCAGATTCAGCCCAAGATGTTTATATGTGTTATTAATGAAGGGTAATCAGTTTGTTCAAAACGTATTAAGTAAATATTGTAAAACCGAAAATATTTGTAATTGTGAAACTGGGTCATATGATACAGTTTGCTAATTCATGTTTTTTTTATGTTATAATAAATAAAAAAGAAATATTGATTTCCATAACTACTTATATGTACTAATATTTGATTTAATATCTCGTGAACGTATAGCCTAGTGGGTTAGAGCGTGTGGTGTTAATTTAAATGTTTTCAGGTAGCAGGTAATAGTAAGTATATGTAATTCTCCCCTCCACTACATGCAGTAGCCGACTATGCTGTACGTTCACATTTTTTTTTTATTTTTTTATTTTTTTTTTTTTTATCCATCAGGTTTAGTATATAATATGTATGTAAAGGAAAATAATCTCAGTTTAAAGTTTGGTTCCCGACGGTTATATTATATCACGTTTTTTTCAAAAAAAAAATAATTACGTTTATAGTTTAAAAGATTTTTTAAGCATTTTAAAAAAAAATAAAAAAAATAAAACATAACCATCAAGATACTTTAATTAATGATGAGTCTACCGATAATTGTATCAAAATCGGTTTTCGACGTACGGCCATTTGGAAAGAAAAGTGTTACAGTCGGACTATTAATTAACAAACAAATTTCGATTATTGTGTTATTAGAGTGCAAGTTAACGAAAAAAATCATTACATTAAATTTGGAACAATGGTGTACCCCCATGTCTGAATCTAATTATATTTCAATTACTGATAATTTACATATCAGGTGTAGACGCGTGAAAATAACTGATAACTTTACATATTCAATTAATGTAAAGCAGAGTTCAATAACTTTACATGTAAATGATGATTATATTACTTTATCACATATAGATTTCTGTAGACTTAAACAGCTTCAACATTGTGTAGACCTTTATATCGCAGAAAAACAGAAACGTCTACCAAGTTTTCAGGCTACATTTGATGCAGCTTACGAACTAATTAAAAATGATGTCCGCGGTCTGCCCATCAGTTGCCAGAGGAACGAATTCACAAACCAATATATTCAAAACTATGACTTTAATTTTTATTCTCATCTACAAAACGATGACACATCATTTTTATATGAAACATTACAATTTCATTTTAACGCAATGTCTGACATGATATTACAAGATCTAATAGTATGAAATAATCAAATGCATATGTTTAATTATTGTTTTTTTTATTTAAATAATAAATTATATTTTTTTATACAATAATTAAATTGTTGTTTTACTTTTGATGGTGTGACGCGCAGGATCGGTCAACACTGTATCAAATATAACTTGCATTGTTTTGTTCAAGCTGGAATGTATTGCCTGGTCCTTTGTTTTATCTGAAGTATTCAATCTTATAGTAGCTTCAGAATACTTCCATCTAAAACATAAATTCATTATTTATAATAGAGTCATATATTATCTGTTACCTATTCCAGTATAAACATTAAACATATCTTATCTAACTCAGTCTATAAATTTAAGTATAGAATAAAAAAACGAAAAAAAATTTATAAAAAATGTTT
>JANEHU010001964.1:0-33565 GCA_027563435.1 Nasonovia ribisnigri | reverse complement strand
TTCTTGTGGAGTGTAAATTTCGGTTCATATATATTATATAGTAGGTGGGCGCCTACTAGAAAATCAAAAAAATCAATAACAAACTGAGATTTACGCGTAATATATATATTATCCTTTTTTAGTTGTAGCGAAGCAGATCCCATTTACCCCAAATAACGGTAGAATAATTGGTGAGCCGGGTAAGTTAATACATTAAAAGTTTTTTCTAGTATTTTATTTAAATTTTTTTTTAATATATAATGTACTTATGCATAGATAATTTAATATATTACAATAATAGTAATTATGTAATATGTACAAATACAAATACGCATTAATCATATAATCAAATATGTATTAATTATAAAAAGTACGTAGAGCAATCCCTAGTGTGGTAAACCGTCGTACTCTAACTAACCTTGGTATGATAGTGAAATGAAGTAACTAACACGAAGTCAGATAATATTTTATCTATGCTTTTTTATTTATAAGGACATTCATTTCAACATTTATGAATTAGATGTGCGCGAAATAAAAAATAATTGGATAGTCTCAATAAAATAATAGAGGTATGTTTGGAGTTTTTGCCCATTTACGCACTTGTCACTTTCTCGACCTACTTAGCTCGACTACTCACTACCTAATGCAGTCTGTATTCAGTATCAGCCTGACGGTTAGGTTAGTGCTCACTCAGATCTTCTAGTCACGTGATCTCTGTGTGAGCCTAATGGGTTTTACATGAAGTCTAGCCAAAACTTCAGTCAACACATCTGATCGATAGTACTTCGCTATAATATTTTGTCTGCGTTATACGAGTAATAATAACCTTATGATATCACATTAAAAGTTTCAAAAATTTGGAAATAACCTTTTATTTCTACATTGTTAAAATATAATATAGTATACTAGATGAATATATTATTTTCACGCGTGTGCATTTTTATTGTCTGTAAATTATATATACTAAATACTATGTTCTTTTACTGTTAAGAGGTAGTTTTGCTGATGGTCCTTTGAAATATGTCGCAATACTGCTAGTGTTTGATTTCACACTTGAACACTGTTGTAAATGTGAATTTAAATTTGATGTATTTCCACTATAAGCAATTGAACTCTTACACGCTCGACAGAATACTTTTTTTTTATCCAATATAACACCACTATCATTAATTAGAAATCCAAATTTTTTCCAAACATCACTCCTAGCCCCAAGTAGAGGCACCAATTTTAATTCACTCATCACTAAAAAATAATGTTGTAATTTGAAAATAATTATCACTGTAGGATAAATGACAGAAATATAACGGTCAACGGAGTACGTAACAGACGTTTACTCCGCACCAACGACACAAATTAGACTGTAGATTATGGAATATCCAGTGGTACTATACTGTGTACCTCTTAAAAGTCACCAAAATATTCCTTTTAAGATAACATTATAATGGATTATTATTACTTAATACTTTAATAGTGTACAATAATTGACATTTCACCGGAACACGTGCATCAAACGTTATCAGCTAATGGCTATTTTTATTTATTAATTTATTATAGCTTAAAAACTACAAATGTCAAATAGTAAATACTAAATAGTATACACAGTAAATACCATGTATTTTTCTTGAAAAATATTATTTTCGATATCGCGATATATCGTACCATACAAAAGCGATATCGATGTCGGAAATTTGTCACGACATCGATATCGTATCGAATTATCGATATCGTTGCCCATCACTACTAAATAAGCTATATTATATGGTTATCTCGGTTTATAGTATTGCAGTTTAAGTGTAGGCACCTACTTCAATTATCAGAAAAATCAGTGGTAGTGTAGCTGGGAACTAGCATTGTGAAATTATTTGACCTGAATAGGTAACCAAAAGTCATGGATTGATTTAGTTCTTGGTATATATTTTAATGTGGTGTAAACTGCTTACTCTCTTACTATCTAAAATATGTCATGGCTATAAATAGCATGACTTTTCATTAAATTCTTTATTTTTGATAGAGGTAGGAATACTTATATAAAATCTCCTATGAATATTTTAAATCTTAGCTATGAAAAGAAAACTTTTATGAATTTCTAACTGAAACATAGTTTGAACATTTTCAAAATATCGATGATTTTTTGCAAAATTTGATCTTGGAATGCATAAAAAAACTGTCGTTCCAGTGATTGAAGAAACTTATAACGAATCTCATAATTAATTTTCACCTTTAAACCTTAAAATCTTAAAACAAAAAGGTTGACAGTCGTAATCTGTCGTACAGTAGTTTTCGAGCATGTCGTTGTAATGAATGTGTTATATTTTAATTATATGAGATTGTATAGAAAATCATTGAGCGATGATGTTGTATCATAGGTACTTGAACATATAATCAAATTTAATAATTAAACAAATTTTTTAAAAATCCACTTACATTCATGAAACTTTTAAGGAACCTTATATTCAATTTTCAAGCTTTTAAAGTAAATATTTTTTATCGATAACAATTTAAAATATATTCACAAATTTCTAAATACTTCTCAAGGCTATAACTAGGCGATAAAGTTATTTCGAAATTGTTACTGCAATTCATCTAAAATCATTTTTACTATTGTTTTTGAAAGACAGAAAAAAAAGGGGTGAAGTGGATGTCGCTCCGCTGTACAGTAGGTTACAAGTGGGTCACTGTATAATGGATGGTATTAAATTTGGATTCAATGATATAATATCATTGTATACGAAAAGCGATTCTGAACGGAGACGATATGTCAGTCTAGGATATTTTAAATTATATTGATATTGTAATTATTCGGTTGATGGTAGGTAAGTTGCATTAATATTATTCATATTATTTTCTTAGTAACCAAAAATTATCAGTGATGCTGGAAAAATATATAACATATACCTTTACATAAGACACAATTGAACTGGGAACGTCATTTGACTTGGTGTTAGATATTTCTTTTTAATAAACTTAGGCCAACTTAAGAGAAATCCTGTGTTACATTTTTAAATGTTAGATTTAAAAAGAAAATTTCTTATGAATTTCTAACTTAAAATAATTTGCAAATTTTCGTGATTTTTACGTATTTTGTCAATATTTTAACTTTAAATGGTTATAAAAAAAATTTGTGAATAAGGATTTTTAATATTTTTCATATATTATTGTAACAATGTATTTGGGGACTTGTATTAAATTTTCAAGTTTTTTTACCCAACAAATAAAGTTTTATAGACATCCATAGAAAAAAAACCTAAAAAAAAATAGGAAAATAAAAATGTCCGTAAACAGCTGAAGATAAATCAAATTTTTTTAAAAATGTTTCGGTGTATAAAAAATGCTTATATAAACATTCAGAAAACTATTAGGTAATGTTAACTTTTGATCCCACAAAGTACCAACTTGATTCACTTTCCTATCAGAAAAGGTACTATTGAAGAAAATCGAAGCATTTTTACTGTCTTAAAAGGTGATGCCGACATAAAAATAAAAAAATTAAAAAAAAACACACATCATTATAAAATCAATACATTCATCCCTTCACTCAGAATCTAAAATCATTGGAAAATCAAACTTTTTACGTGCCATTCAGAGTCTATAAAAGTAATACCACTCATTATTAATACTACTATAATCTGCAACTAATGGCAATCATTTTTCAACATAAAAAGAATTCCAGTTCCCACCGTAAATCTCAAGATCATTGTTTTACTACCCCTTCAAAATGCAAATATCAAAAATACTTATTTTAAAGTCCATATATTTTTTTTTATTTGAGATGCATTGACACAGCAATGAACGAGTGAGTGAGTGAGTTGTATTTGGCTCATTCATATATTATATTAACCAATTAATTAAAAAATCTCTTAAAAAAATTATAATAAGTGCAACTTAACCACCATGGTAGCAATATTCAAAAATTAGATTTGATGCACGCTTGTACCCGATCTGCATGATCGACCAATGGCAACCAAAACAAATAATAATTCATATTCCTGGTAATTATTTATCATAAAACCAATAGCGACCATTTATAAACATAAATTTCCATTAAAAATCACAAAAACCTAGTTTGAACATTTGCCCGACTTTTACATACTGGGTCCAATTTTAATACACACACAAATAGTGTTTTTAAATAGTTTAATCAAAATAGGTCCGTCGTAAAGGTTGTCGTAGAGAACACTCCCGTTGTCCGGACAGCAGTCTACCACGAAGCGATTACGTCAGCGGCAAGTTGAGGTATTGATATATGTTTTAGTATTATGTATAACATAATATGTTAATCAAATTTGAAATATAACACCATAGATTGATAATTGATTAATTTAAAATCCTAGTTGAGTATAATCGACATATCGAGACATTGTGATTTTTACACTACATAAATCAATCGAATTAATTTGGATATACAATATACATTCTATATTTTAAGGAAAAATAGGGGGTCATATGAGTATTAGGCTAAATAAATAATTGTATTATGGTTGTATTACATGTATGTGTTTTAATTACGTACACAAACATGTGTAATGTATAAGATTGAAGTGTAAAAACATTTACAAACTGATATTTCTATTTATTATAATTATTCTTTTATAGCTGTTTTTAGTTCTGCTCAAATCTTTAGCCTACTTCTGGTGAATTTCAGTAAGTATACATGGTCAGTTACTATGTTTATAGTGTTATTTTTAAGTATTTTAAAATGTATACTGTAGTTATTTTTTTTTTTTCAAACGGGCAGCAGCGTAAACTACAGAATATCAAATTTATATAATACGAAATGTACAAATTGTAAATCCAAAAGAATATTTAACAGTTCTTTATAGAAAGGACAAAACAAATGAAATTATAAATAATGACTAATAGTAAGATAGATCATCGTTGACAATACGCATTATTCAATGTAGTGTGTTGGTCATTATAATTATTATAATTATTACAAGTAATTTTAAGGTTGACTTCAGAAAGTAGCACTGGTTAGTTTATTAATCCAATCATACATTTTTGAAAAAATACCTTAAGAGTAATGCTCCTATCAGCTAAGGACTGTTAACTATACATATTAGATAATTAATTCTCATGATCATGTTCTGTTTTTAGTAATCATGCAGCAAAATCCAAAAACTTTTGTTGGACCCCTTTATGCTGATTTATATTACTCACAGTGTGAGGATCCCATATAATCACAGCAAATTCTAAAGTAGATCTGACAACCACAAAATATAATGCTTTTAGTGCGGCTATTTGTTGAAAACCCGCTTGAGAAACTAAGAGATTTTATAGTTATACAGCACAATGCATCCATATTGGAACGAAAATTTTAATAAGTGTCATAAATAACTCAAACATTTTTCACAGCATTTTCTTCAATAGTAAGATAGGAGCCGTAAAGCATATATTTAAATTTCAAGTGAGTACGACTTCTATATAAAGTCATTGAACAGCGTTTAGAGAGACTTAAATCCAAATCTATACTCACAGCTTGAGCTTCTAATACATTTAAGTCATTTTGGAGTAGGTTACAATCGTGTATTATCAATTTTTTTAAAATAAATTCAAATCATCAAAAGGTACTATGAATTAACCATGAAAAATAACTTTTTTTTACTGCATGTGTTTACTGAACGATGTAACTAACCTAACCTAACCAAACCTAACATAGGGTTGATGATATGTTGCTCATCAACTGACTTCTATGATTAAATTTACTGAAGTTTGTATACGACTTAGGACTAACTTTTCAAATAATTTTCCTATGTCTCTTTTCATAGTTATAGGAAACTTCCCTTGCTTTAAATAACAGCATTATGGACCTAAGTGTAAGTATTTCGAGATAGGTTCTTGAATCAAGTGATTTCAGAAACAGAAGCCATAATGGAAATGATAAAAAATATTCGATCTAAAATAGGAAATCACTAGAAATAGCGTCTGGGTCAACAGATTTTTTTTCAACAGGCTAATCAGTTTTCAATATGTGATACATCAGAGAAACGGTAACTAGGAAAATAATATACTAGGGGTTGATTCAATTCAATTACATAGTTGATATAAGATCATGAATATACATAATTAAAGTGTTTTGAGAAAAAGTAATCTACCTCTTTAATACTTTTACTGAAAATATCATTCTGTATTACTGTCATAGCGATAGACACCCCTGACTTATTCTTCCTAACAAAATCTCATAATTTAGAACGATTAGCACAAAACGTCTCTTCAATAGACCTGATGAAATTGTTGTAGCATAAGCATTTGAATTCTTAACGTAGAAAAGAGAATTTGTTTCCAACCGTTTATAGACAACAATAATTTATTAACAAGCGTATAATTGGCTTTACGGAAGTTTAAATAGTAATAATAAGAATTAATTCGAGGTATAATGTCACTGGGATAAATTCAATAGATAATATAGGGTGATATCGGTTCTCAGGTAAAACAAGTGTTAATGCACATTTTAACTAATGATTGGCATTCACGAAAATAAGATCCAATTGCGAATCAGATTTATTAAAACAATATCGTTTTCAAAGATGTGGTTTTCTGCAAAAACATTCAGGTAGAAAATTTATAGGAATTCCCAGGATAGAAGAACCAATGAGAACATAGTTATCGTTAGACTCATAAATATTCCAAAGATTAAAATAAAAAAATTATCGGAGAAGTTGGGAAAGTGATTATCAACAGTAGATTTAGGTCTCATAGGATTTAGGAGGAGTGTTATGAGTTAATTAAGTATTCCTAACCATATTTTTGTAACTTATTATGAAGTTGCATTAATCAAAGACAATGATAAGTCAATGGGTATGCCAACCTCAACTCCTCCACTCATAGAACACCCAATTGTATTATGATCACGGAAACATCTAAAATTATCATAACTAAACAGATGAACCTTCAGCTATATTATTACTATGCCTCGTTTCATTTAATGCAATAAAATCTATGTATTACAATTATATCAGTCTTTTTTATATCATTTATATTTTCACTAATAACGTTCATTTGACATAAATTTGGCTACTAAGGAATGCTCTCATAGCTAGAGATTTGAGCTCGGTAAATGTTGGGAATAAACGTAAATTTAAATAAAATTAAACCAAAATGTCTTTTCCCTAAATAAACTCTAGTGACTTTTCATTTTTATAAATTTTACTTATGTAGCTAGAGTGGGTTATATGACTATGAGCTCAGAAAATGTATATTAATGTATAGGCAAGCAATAGCCGGTTAGGGATAGGTTAGATATAGGTTGGTGGATAGTAAAAATAAGAGACAATATATATTATTCTTAAACTTTACACTTCATAAAAAGGTATTAAAAGAAAATGAGAACGTAAAATTTCTTTAGAAATTGAATACAAATTACACATACAATTTTTTTTACAAATGTTACCAATTTACCAAAATTACCAACAATTGTTATAGGTAAATTCCAGATCTCTACCCATAGCAGGCTTATACAGAAATTATTCTAAGTATAATTTCGAATGCGTAAATTTGGAGTATACTTCATTGCATCAGCCTAAATTAATACTCAAAATATTATTAAATTATTTTTATGTTCTCATTTGTTACGTAGTAAGTATGAAGTATGTGTTGTTGATTATATCAAAATTTAAAAACAGTAACGATGATGTATCAACGGTATGATACAAACATTTATATTTTTATAGTGGAAAGTTTTGTTCATGATAATGACGTAACAACATTTGATAATAAGATAAAGTGTTTAAGTAAGTTTACATTTTGGTTTAGTATATATATTTTTGTATTTAAATATTTTTGAATGTATTGTGTGCTTACTGCTTATATATGATTAAACGATAAATGTATTACAATAGGCACCTAATTCAAATAGAAATATACATTAATCATATAGTCGAATATGCGTTAATGATAATACGTAGAGTGATCGGTATAATGTTAATTATGCAAAAAAATATTTACTACTCAGTGAAGAGGGAATAATTCACTATAAAAAGGTATATATTAATATATTATAAATTGTATTCTTGTTGTATAATTTTTTTGTAACATAACGATCACTTGAACTAAAAATCATTGAAAGGATGTAGGTATCAAGCAGTTTTAAAAATCTTTTTACACTTTAATTATGTATGGATATAACTATACTATCTAGTTAAATTTAGTGTGCCGCTTTCTTCTTAAGTAGTATGATTAGTACGATACATATATTCCGGTGCATCCGAATTGCATGCCAAAAAAAACCTCATAAATTAGTTCATATAATAAAAATATAATTAAAAAAATATTAAATAATTATCTTTTTTTGAATAATAATAAAGCAATATAGTAATTAATGTACTTTGAAACTATGGGTAATATACGATTCCGAATGGAACGATTGCGAACGGACCTTTTCCGGTAACACGATTGCGAACGTTTTTAACGGCCTTTAATCGTGCGGTGTTGTCAGATTTGGTGTTAGTCAATAACAAATTTTTAAATAATAATTTAAAATTTGTAATCAAATAGTAATAATTTAAGGGTTTTCTGCTATTACGCCGGGCGATAACTACCATGGACCATTTCCAGAGAGTTTTCATAGGACGTACAATGGTCAGTTGTATAGCCCCCATCCTCCAACACACGTCGTGATATTAGGGTTAAAAGAAACACAAGCTCAAACTTTGACAATAATAAATTAAATTAAAAACAACATACATAATCCTATGGCCAAAAAAGATAAATCTAAAATTGAATTAACATTAAAAAATTATAATGATTATAAAATACACTAGGATCTAATTTTATACTTAAGAAAAAACTGGTAATTCCTACTAGGGAAAAAATTTAAAAAAAGCAAAAATGTAGAAAACAATTTTTAAAAACCATTATTTTGTTTGTATTATTTTGTTTATTTTTCAGCTTTTAACGTAACATAAACACGTAGATTTTGTAACAGTATTATTAATATTTATAATTAAATTATATTTTATTTTATTTTAGTTTGTAACGTAGTTTTTGTTTTCATTGTGTAATTAATATCAATAGTTTTTATTTAAAAAAAAATATTTTGTAAACTTGGCAACGTGGTCTATAAAAACGTTCGCAATCGTCCGTTTTTCAGCTAAGAAACCAAATTTTCTGATAAGCGTCATTCGTTCGCAATCGTGTTATAAAAAAGGTAAAACGTTCGCAATCGTGTTGTACCCCGTTATACAATCATAGTTTAAACCTCGGTTACGCTTAACCCACTGTTACGCTTAACCCACTGATTTTACCGGCCGAATTCCACGGTTTCACCTTAGTTTAACTATTGTAATACGGGTCCTTAGACGTATAAACAATACGTTGTTTAATTATCATCGAAATTGATATAACCTCTACCATCATTTATTATGATAAATTATATGGTATAATTAAAGAATTTTGTAATTCACAAAAACGGAATAAAATTTAAATTTTTAATCCTCTTTATTTAAATGTAGAAATTAATTTTATTATAAATATTGTTTAATATATTTATAATTGTATTTTTTTTTGTATAATTATATATGAATTTTTTGTTGCTGGCCCTGAATGGGAAATTCCCAATTATGGCCCTGCTTACAGTTATTATTACAGTATGTAATACCGAGAGGTTATTATTTAAGCTTCAATAAACTTATTAAAAACGACCTTTTTAATAAATCACATGGATAAAATTATCCAACAATATGTGGCATAAAGCTTTGAAATACTCTAAGTCTAGTTTAATAATTAATTATACTATACCGTATGTCTATAATTATTAGACGTAAATCTAGTAAGTAGTAGGTAACAAATAAAAACTCAACATAACACTTTGTATAGGTATCTCGTATCTGTATCTAATACAGTTTAACGTTTTATGATGTATTTCATGATTTTCATCCAAATTTGAAAGTAAAATAAAACCGAAATTGACTGGTGAATAATTATTTGGATTTTTGAGTAATTCTGCATAATATGTACGATGTACCTATATACGACGTTTCCGTGATAGTTGTTATTAGATATGTAGTTTCTTATTATAATATGTACTCTATTATAATATGTTCGAATCGCTATCGAATTTTGATTACTTTGAATTTTATAATTCGTTTTTAGTTCAACGAAATTTACAGATATAACATGTCTGCAGACAGAATTTTTCTTTTGTTTTCATTGATACAATTGATTATATATTTTACTAATTATTGTATTTATAATTAATGTAAATACCTATAACATGAAATTAAGATATTTTTAATTGTAACTCTATTTACGTGTTGGTGATTGCCTTCATCTCCAAAGTGATCTGCATAGTTTTGTAAACTGGTTTGTAAATATGCTTGTATGCTTATCCTTAAATATATATATCTACATGTTAAGTTCTAACTTTCACACGTAGACGCTTGGCTATATTCCATTTCTATAATATTTTAAGTGCTGATAAATAATTGATCTGGGTTTTAAGCTCACTACCTAGCTTATTTGATTCAATACCACATATTGACATGGTTTATTATAAGACCTTGAAGACTCTTGGATTTATATTTTAATAGGCTTGCAATAGGGATTATAAATTAGACTCGTCATTTAAACTTTTATATTGTACCTTAGTCCTACCTATATTGGAATATGGTGTAGTTGTCTGGTGTCCGTATACTGCTCAGGTCCGCATTTAGGGCGGGGGAGGGGGGCAGTGTCTACAATTGCCTCGGACGCCAGTATTCAAGGGGTGCCAAAATCATGGTCTAAAATTAGTTCATTTTTGAGTTATTAAAACTTTTAAAATTGAAATAATTATTTTATTAACAGTATTATATAATCGAATGTATAATGCTGTTTAAAATTTAAACAACTAATGTATTTATAGGCTTATACCAATATAGCTATCAGCAATCGAGAATTATTAATATACCTAATAAATTATAATATAGTTCCTTAAGAAGACTTGGCACCCTCATGTGTTGTCTCCGTCTTACAAGTACGTAACATATAGCAAATTTTACGCTCACAGAACACGCGTAGCTTCGTTAGTTTTTACATTTGAGTGAATTGACCTCTTATGAAATTTAAAGTTAACATTATTATCTTGTCATAGGCCTTTTTATATATTTTAATTTTAAAGCGTAATAAGTTAAAATAAGTTTTAATTATTTTAAAATTGTAAATTGTTTGTACAACTTAAAATACACATAACTCACTTTAAAATAAAAAGTCCATGGCATTCCCAAGATAATAATCTTACCTTTAAATTCTATAAGAGGTCAATTCACTTTCATTTTTAAACTAACGGAAGTTAACGTAATCTGCTGAGCGTAAAATTTGTTACGCACTTGCAGTAAAACGGAGACAACACGAGTGGATGCGATTGTCACGTCCTCAAAATCCTTTCTTTCAAATTAGTTGTGATTCAATAGACATAAGTTATCTATAATAAAACGGCGTATTTTGACATTGCGCGCCTACTATATAAAAGTAGGTTCAGTTATTATTAAACATAAACTCGAGTCACAGTATTTGTGAATAATCCATGAAGTATGTACCTACCTACCTAAATATGTAAAAAAAAATGACTTATATTATGATGAATTATAAGCAAGGCTCAAAGGGCGAATGTAAGTTCTTATACACGAAACCTAGCGGGTAAAAAAATACAAATGTTAGTTCCTAAACAATAGAAAAAAGCACATAATATGTAAGTTCTTACACGCTTAAGAACAGGTACGTATGTTACTTTCCTACACGGCGGAAAAAATTATATATTATGTAAGTTTGAACATAGTAAAAAAAAGTTAATTGCTTATGTTAGTTACTATGCGGCTAGGAATTTAAACATCTCATTTGTAGGAGCTAACGTATGTAATTGTTTACCTACTATACTCTCGTGTAGGAACTTACTATTCCCCGGCTCAAGTGGCATAAACTCAATTGTATCTTGGAGGGGAATGGGGTCATTAAATGATTAAACAATATTTTTAAAAAGCGTTCCGCGACCGCCCGCTTCAGTACGCCATGGCATCTACTATCTATATTATTAAATGTGTTATTGTAGGAAAATCTGTACTGCGCTCATAATTAGTTATTTAACCGATCACCGCCTCACCACCGCCATTCACCGGAGATACCATAAACCTATAAACTAATGGGCGGCGTATTCCACTCCTCCCAACCTTCAATGCTAGGGGATCATACAACCAAATAACTGAGAGAGAAATAACATAACAATTACAAGTAGTGAAGGTCGAGCCCGCATAAGGAACTGTATACATTTTACTACTTTGTTTCTTTTCTCGCTAACTCTATATCGTACCCCTGACTTCTCTCTCTAAGCGCTGTCCATTAGGTCTGTGGACGATACGCTCATAACCTAAAAAAATTATAAATAAAAATAACTATATAGTCTATGTAAGTAAGAGTAACAGTACAAGTGGTCCAACTAATAGTTATACGCCGGACTTATGTAGGAACGTTATCTCGAACGTCGACGGTCGGTGGAGGCAAGCTCAGCTACCGTCGGCACTACGGAGGCGAACCGCTACCAGGGACCGGTGCACGTACCGTTACGGCACGTCCGTTGCGCGTCGGTGCGGCGACGCCGTCGCTCGATTGCCTTCCACTCCGCACACCGCCCCTCCGCAACCGACTCGACGACCGATCCCACTCCCCCGCCGCCGCAACACGAACGTTCATACACACCGCCACCGCCCGCCCGCCAGTCCGCCCGCCAGTGCGACAACACCGCCGACCGCCCACCGACCGCTATTATAGCACATACGTATTATGTACACGGACGCACAGACGCACGCACGCACACACGCTCACGCGCGCGCACATTATTATCGATATCTCTCGGCCGACGGCTACGGCGGCGATGACAAGGTAGCAGCGGCAGCGTCGGACGGCGTCTATCTCTATAATAATAATATTATACGCGCGACGGCGGCGGCAAACCACCAACCGACCACGACCACCAGTCACAACCGCGATTCTGCACCGTCTGCCACTGCCCGCGTCTGCGTACCGACATCGGCGGAACCGATCACCGTCTACGAATTTGCCGTAAACACGTCGCGGCTGAACGACGCGCGCGGAACCACTCTGGCGGTGCCGACCACTATGAGCGCAGTTCGCGGCTAGTACGATTTCGAGTGCCGATCGCCAACAGTTTATCTTATTCGGTTACCGACTTCGTCGCCGTTGTAATTACGAGCCGTTATTGTTGTCGTCGTCGTCGTTGTTGTGTTCGCGGCGCGCCCGCCGCAAGTACGCGTCCGCACTCCGCCGCGCCGGTCACTCGGTTACCAGTGTGGTGCCGTCGTATCGCGCGATCGACTTGCCCGCCTGATAAATCGCGGTGTTTCTTTTTCGTATGAATTTTCTTTGCTGCCGGGAATACGCGCGACTGTGTACTCGGTCATTGCGCGCTTCGCCGTACATCGCGCCGGCGATTTGTGACGGACAATATCTACCGGTACGGTAGTTTTAGCCCTAAATACATATAATATAGCAAGTGAATATCAGTGTTCACCCGCTAATTAACTCGTTCGTCATCAAAATTGTAAACATGTCCGAGGACTCGAAGGCTGCAGTCGTTGCAATGACGGTGCCAGATACGAGTGGCAGTGGAGGCGGTTATCGTCACAAGCACTGGTACTGAACTCGACAACAACAGGAACTGTCTACACACAATCGCTCAAAGAGTAGTATTCACTTTTAGAAATTGGAATCAATAAATATTCATCATTTACCGAAAAAAGACCAATATGAGGCAGGGACGTGGTGGCCAACGTAGTAAAAAGTGTAAGTATAAAATATACTGAATTTTTCAGAATACCTACCTACATGGATTTATTTATATAATATATCTATTGTTTAAGAGCTATTAATGACTAATGTATAAATTTAAATTAATCAATATTTACAAGATAGGTATAAGAAGATACAGGCAGTTACACTTACCTATAAGATAAATTCTATATATAGTGGATTCCAGTTAATGTGGGCATGTTAGGATCAGTCCTGTTTGCCCACATTAAGCGGTTGCTTGTATAAACCGAAATAAGTTAAAAAATAAAATTATAATATCAAAAAAAGTTTTTATTTCGTACACGGGAGTCATACAATTTAAAAAAAAATGTTAGATTATTATATAAATAAATAATACTAAATATATAAAATTGGAATTATTTGGATGTGGAAGGTATACAAAACATTATAATTGCTCGTTGTCTAAGCTGTTTAGTGTGGATCTAATTGACAAAATGGGCACATACTTCAAGCTTATCTGACGAACTATTTGGAGGAAGTGTTTTCACTTTGCCCAAAATCGTGATTTTTTCCTTGAGAGAGAGATCTTTTCGAGATTTATTGTCACATTGAAATTTACGTTAAAACATAAATGCGGTTAGGTTACTCCTATACATTTAGTCAAAAAAATACTTTTAAGGTTTAAATGGTAATACTCTTTATTACTTTCGATAAACACAATCTCATAAATACCTATGATGAAACTAGATTAAATTAGTTTTTTTGAAATACATATGTGTACATTTTAACGCTATGATAAAATAAAAATTACCCACATAAATCCAGTTGAATGTCCATATTACACTATTTTTTTAACCTTGTTAATATACATTTGTATTGGACCAGGCCATTTTGCACATATTATGTGGATGTCCACATTTACCGGTGCCGACATTATACGGAATCCATTGTATTTTATAAATAGGTATACATGCAGCTTAAACAATTGGTAAATATAAATAGTGCCTTTAATAATACAGTTATGGTATTATGACTAAACAGTATTAAAGACTAAGGTACCCCATAATACCTACATTTGTAGGTTTTCAGTGTACATTGAGGTGTGCCTACATCTTAAAATATAATATATACCTGCTTAGTAAAATTTAATACCTAGGTACCTACTTTTACTCAAAGTTAAAATTTTTGAATTCAAGATATTAGGTCATATACCTATCAATAGTCTTATGCTAATTAATTGAAAAAGTTATTAATTTAATGGTTCTCTAAAATATATTGGATCAATCATGGGCCACTAAATTATGTTTGGGTGGCTATTTGCTAACTATTAATTTATTAAATCTTATGCATCCGGCATTAATATTATACATTTAAATATAAATATTAAGTACATACCTCTACATTGAAACAAGACAACTATTGAGATATATTAAGTATTAGTTACCTATCAATAATTTCAGTTTATAGAAATAAAAATAATATTCAGTGAGTATAGAACCAAGTTATAGTAGGGAATACAAAATAATATAACAGTTTTTAGTTTTAAATGTTGTGCCTTCCAAAAGATCAAAGTTTTGTCTAAATAGATGCTTGAAATTTAATATTCAAGTTAACTAAACATCAATAATTTATAGAATTAAGAAATATATTCTTTATAGTTGTATAGTACCATTGGGTACTGTACTAGGTAAATCATTTTTTATTTTTAATAATATGACAAAAAACTAAAATACTAAATGTACAGTAGGTACCTAAGTATCTATAAAATATTTCAATATAACAATACATTCAAAGACAAATTCCCAATACAACTAGCTAAGTAAGAAGTAATAGAAAGATAAACATGTATTTTTGAAATGTTCAAAATATACCTTTTTTTTTTTTATTATTAAAATATACCTAGCCACGATCCACAAATTATCTTTTACATTTGAAAATGTACAAAGAACTTAAAATTAAGATGAAGCCTTTGATAACAGTTTTATTATTGTTGTCTTCTAATAAAGACATTAAACGGTGTTATCAAACTACCAAAGTTCAAGTACTTACATAATTATGATAATGTTTTTCCTTGCTTCTTTATTTTAGCTGGATGCAGTAGACGGGGTGGAGGAGCTGGAGGTGGCAGTGTTGGCGGAGCCGGTAATGCAGGAGGTGGCTCAGCTGTGGCTTTAGCTGCAACTCTAGTAGATGATGGTATAGGTGGCGGTGGTGTGCCTGGAGGACCTGGAGGTTCAGCAGCAGCCGCCGCCGCCGCAGCTGCTGCAGCTGCAGCGGCAGCGGCTTCTTCATGGAAAACTGGTGGAGGTCCAGGAGGACCAGGCAGTGGTCCAGGAGATCCGTTTAGCATGGGATATGGTGGTGGCCCTGGAGGACCTGGGAGTGGTGGTCCATACCAGCAACATCATCAACAGCAAGGACACCAGTCCCCATCATTGTTCCATCAACAACAAGGATCTCCGGCTCCTGGAGGTGGTCCTTACGGTGGCGGTGGTGGTGGCAACAGTACTCCTCAACATCAACAACAGCAACACTACAGCCCATCAACACCCGGGGGCGGTGGTTCTTCAACCCCTGTACCTTATGGTGGTGGACCAGGGACACCAAATAGCCAGCATGGAGGTGGCGGCGGACCATTTAATGGTGGTGGTGGTGGAGCACAGATGCCTTTTGGATCACCATCATCAGTCAGTTCTGGTGGTGGAGGATTCGGTAGTGGTGGCCCCGGAAGCAATCGACCCGGGTCTGGACCTCCTCCCCCTCAACAATCACCATTCGGTGGTCAGCAATTTTATGGTGGTAGTGGAGGAGGTCCCATGCCTCCTGGATCACCGTTTAGTCAACAACAGCAGATGATGAATCACCATGGTGGTGGCGGTGGAGCTAGCGGAGGAATGATGAATGCCGCAGACGCGGGTCCTGGCGGTCGCATGATGGTTGATCATCCATCGTAAGTTAATTATTATAAAAAGATAATCTCTTCTAATGCAATGTTTAATGATAATAATCATATCTTTATTTCTATTTCTGTGCTATAATTAGAAGTCATTTAATTTAATTTAATTTGTCATATCCAGGTGTTTCCCATCGTCAATGGTAGGAGGACCCAGTGGACCTGGTGGAGGTGGTGGTGGTGGTGGTCGCCGAGGATACGGAGGACCCGGGGGATATGGTGGTGGACCACCTGGTCATCATGGTGGTGGACCACCAGGACATCATGGTGGTAGCGTGTTAGGAGGTCCGCACGGTGGACCTCCAGGACATTTGGGCGGTGGTGTGCACCACAGTGGTCCTTCAGGACACCATGGAGGGCCACCCAGTGGTCCTCCACATCACGGCGGTGGTGGACCTCCAGGCCACCATGGAGGTCCTCCACACCATGGTGGCCCACCTGGAAGTGGGCCCCATGGAGGACCTCCTCACCCACATGGTGGTGGTGGACCACCACACCATGCAGGTGGTGTTCCTCTTCATCCACATGGCGGAGCAGGAGTTCCACCACATGGGCCACCTCATCATCCACATGGCCCTCCGCATCATGGTGGTCCGCATGGACCTCCTCCACCTCCACACCCACATCCACCACATGCACATCATGTACAGCCTGATTATCGGATATTTGAATTAAATAAAAGGCTGCAAAATCGTAATGAGGTAAAATAGCCATTTTATAATTCTAGAGATAGAATTTAATTTAATTTTAACTTATGATTTTGATGAGTTTTATTACTTTATAGTTGTGAAAAATATGAACAAAATCAAGTACACAATGCATTTATATTTTTATGACTTATTAACTATTATTTATACAATCCATTTATTTGGTTATAGGACAGTGACAATGTATGGTGGGACCAGTTCGCCACTGAGTTTTTTGAAGATGATGCAACGTTAACACTAACATTTTGCTTAGAAGATGGTCCCAAGCGATACTGTAAGTATAATAATCTGTGTTCAACTTTATATTATTTAGTACAACATTAATTAAGTTTATTTATTTTGACTTACCCGTACAGCTATCGGACGGACCCTGATTCCTAGATACTTTAGGTCAATATTTGAGGGTGGAGTTACTGATCTGTATTATCATTTGAGAGCTAATGCCACTAAAGAGTCATTTCACAATACCAGTCTAACTCTGGACTGCGATCACTGTACCATGGTGACAACACATTTGACTTCAAGCCCAGGTGGCGGGCCACCGTCTTCCATTGCTCAGTCTCCAGGACCTGGTGGTCCGGGTAGCGTCGGAGGAGGACCCCCTGCATCACTAAATGGTGGTATTGGAATGCAGAAATCCTTGGTTGCTCAGGGTCCTCCGTCATCACAGCAATCTGGTACGTACGGTTAAATTGTTTTAATAACCACTCATGATCAACTGTATATTGTAATTAATAGAATTTATGTTGTCTATTTATTAGTATAATTCATTAGGCTTTTGTAGGTATTGAGCAAATAACATTATTTATATAATTTTTTTTTTTCTGTACACTTGTAAAACTTACTAAAAGGATAAAATTAGTCTATTTATTAAAGTATTTAATACTTGTTTTGGAACTGAATTTGATGAGTTATTTCAATAATTATAAATTGGGAAAAGTTCTTATAACTATACCTAGGGGGTTGGGTTTTTTACCGTTGCAGGTAATAAGTACTGCTATTTATTTATTTATTCTTTTAAAATTTAAGATAGTTTTGAGTCATATTAGCAATTATTTACATATAACCAAAATTATTAACATATGAAATAAAAAGAAACTTAAAGAAAATGTATGTAAATATGATCAATACGCTAATAAGATGCGTTGCTGTCTTCCACTATTCTTGTTAAAGTGTATTTTTGAAAAAGTTGGTTTTTCAATGTCATTGACCTGATTCTATTTGGTTCCAGGCTATCAAAATATTTCATTTTGTTTTAATTATACCATGTAGCTCAAACTACTGCATTTCATTAAATATGCAACAAATAGGTTTTTAATATACTTGCTGTTTAATGACTAGTGGTATTGCGTGTATAATTTTATGTAGGTATGTGATTGTAAATTCTTATTTTTTCACAGTGCTTGGTGGTGGTGGACCGATGGGTGGTGCAGGAGGACCTCCATCACCGCCTGTATATACCAGGGTGTGCACTGAGGGTAGACTAACGTTAGAATTCACGTATGACGATATGATGCGTATTCGAACGTGGCATTTAGCAGTTAGGCAACACAGGGAATTGGTTCCAAGATCGTCTGCGGCGGCAGCTGTTGCGGCGGTTGTTATGATGCAACAAGGAGGACCTGGAGGTGGTGGTGATGGAGGGCCACCAGGTGGGCCCCCACCACCTAATGCTGAAATCGTTCACCAACAAGTGGCAAAAAACATCACACGACAAGGCATTACTAATTCGACGCTCAATTACCTGAGAGTAAGTATTAGACAACTAGACGCCATTTTAAATATAATTTAATTATTTTTAACAATGTAACAACAATATTCTACCTTATCGGAAAGTCTAATTTTAAAATCAAAATGCAATAGAGTTTAATACTTATATATTATGGACCTCAAAAATGTATTACAGTTTATTATTGTGTATTTTAATTTGCTTTAATTATATTAAATTAAATCTAATGTGTATTTAATGTTCTTTAATAGCTATGCGTTATATTGGAACCCATGCAAGAACTTATGTCCAGGCACAAAGCTTATGCGCTCAGTCCTAGGGACTGTCTGAAGACTACTCTATTTCAAAAGTGGCAACGTATGGTAGCTCCACCAGGTAATATTATTAACATTAAAATAATAGTATGACCTTTAAACATATTCTGTAATTTAAATTAGTGTTTGTGTGATGAAAAATATATAAATACTCATCAATATGCGTTCAGCAAACTATTAACATATATTCTAACCTACTCAGAGTTACCTACAGCAGCGACCGATTTCGTTGTTTTCAATTATATCTGTTTTCGTTTTCATCATCAGCCTTTGTTTCTGACAATCGTCCACACCCAAAAAATTGCTTTACTTTAATGTGAATGCTGAATTTACCCTTTCTCGGTATTACAATGACCAGTGATGACGTATTTATGTGTATTTTCAGGGTTATTTGACTCTAGCTATGACTTTTCTAAGCCAGATAAAAAAAAGTTGTTTAATAAAATATGAAAATAATAAATGAATGTTTTTTGTACTTAACAGAATCACAGAGACCAGCCAACAAAAGGCGCAAGCGCAAGGGCAGTAATTCTGGAGCTGGTGGAGGTCCTCCTACCACACTCGGTGGTGGTGGACCTGGTGGCGGACCAGGTGGCGGGCCAACTGCTGCTTCAAAGAAACGGAGCCCAGGACCAAACGGTGGTGGTGGTGGGGGTGGTGGAGCCGGTGGCGCAGGGTTCAACCTAGCATCACAGGTACGGTTACGGTATATAAAAACATATGACATGCGTAACTATGTGCAGATAATTAATATATTTTTGAACTATGAAATAATTTATATTAATTATTATTTTTGTATCAAGCAGGACGTGATGGTTGTTGGAGAACCATCGTTAATGGGTGGTGAATTTGGAGACGAAGATGAACGTTTGATCACGCGACTGGAAAACACCCAGTACGATGCTGCAGCGGCAGCTGCTGCCGCTGCGGCCGCTGCTGCTGCTGCAGCTGCAGCTGCTAACTCAGCCGCAGCATCAGTGATGGGTGTTGGCCCTGGTGGTCCAGGATCTGTAGGTTCAGCAGGAGGCAACGATCTACAACAGCATATAGGTGGTGGTGGAGGTGGACCTGGTGGTATGGGACCAGGTAGTGGTGGTGGACCTGGTGGAATGGGATCAGTCAGTGGCGGCGGAGGACCAATGGGACCCGGAGGACCAATGAATGTTGGTGGACCTGGAGGACAAATGGGACCAGGAGGTCTAATGGGTGGTGATTCTCTATTTCCACCACCTGGATCTGGGGCAGATGGCAGCGCCCCAGGCACGCCAACTGGTGGTGGTGGTGGTGGAGGCGTGGTCTCTCAGTCATCATCTTCAAATAATCCCAATGGCCTGCAGCAACAGCAACAAAACTCTTGGGTCACTGGACCACCTAGTAGTGGTGGCAGCGGTGGAGGGCCTCCAAGTGGTGGTCAATCAGGACAAAATAGTGGTGGTGGACAACAGCAACAGAATCCTGGAAGTAATCCTGGAGCCGGAGGTGGATCATCTATTGGAGGTAATGGAAACCCTGGAAGTAATGGTGGTCCAAATAGTGTCGGTGATTCCATATCATCTGGTGGTGGAGACAAAAAGTCTCCAGCGTCCGCTGCTTCTCAACAACAGCAACAACACATGGGATTGTAAATAACACTGCCAATCAATACACATAATACTTAAAATGCCTTGTCATTTTTTGTTGATGTACACACCAAACATACACAGTATAAAACAAACAATGTTTATATCAAAATATTTACATCGCTTAATAAGTATACACAAAATCAGCGAATTTTATTGATTGTTTTATTTTAATTTTATATTATTATTATTATTATTATTATTATTATTATTATTATTACTATTATAATGTAAATACAATGACAATTATTACAATTGAAAAAAAAATTCATTTTTAGAATTTTTATAGACGCGGACAATTTTTGACTACTATTATTACTTAATATTATTACTATTCTATCAATATTGATTATACATTATTATTAATTATTATTACACTATTATGACTACAACAATATATTGTGTGTGTACATATTATTACTTGAAACGGTTTAAAAAACAATTACATTTTCTACAATTAAGATTTTTCGTCCGCATTTAGATTTAATTAATTTGATTATTATTATCATCAATGTAAATATATAAATAAATCACGATAAGAATATGTATAACATAATGATTGATTCGCGTTTAAGGGTTTTTATAACGTAATAGAAATATATCGACGATGAATTGTAATAATTATTCGTAAATATGATATATATATAATTACGACCAAGATTATAATTTCAACCAAATGTAAATGTGTATGATGTTTTTTGACTTGTGAACAATAATAAATCGTGTATAATATGAACAAATGTTATTTTATTGTAGTGTCTTAGGAATTCTATCATCCATAAATACATTAATATTTAATATGAAACTAGGAACTATTTATGGAAAGTATTATGTTATGAACATAAGTATGGGTATACTAGTAAAAATAATATGTATTCATTTCTAACTGGAATGATTGGATACAAAAAAAGTTTTTGTAAAAATTATTTGAATTTCAATATACTATTGAAGTAGTAGCTAATATTAATATTCTATTATAATACAATTGGTATTGTGTAGGTGTTTGTGCTAGTGTTGTGCAGGAATTTGTTATGTTGGGGAGGGGATACAATAGTCAATCAATACTATGTTAAATTAATATTATTTTTATTTGGCCTCCACTTACAAAATTTATTTATTTATTTCAAATATATGGACTGTGAGACATGAGTCCTATTACAATAGGATAATGCAATTACAAATTAAAGTATTAAGTGAGTTAAATTCATAACTAGTTTTTTCTAAAAGGCAAAAGCTAGAAAATATATGTAATAATTAATACTAACTTATTTAATAGGTAGTATTAAGAAAATATTGTGTTAAAATATTAAGTAGATACCTACTTACTTACTTAAATAATAATTTAAAAAAATTGTCTTATTATAATCAGATATATTACAACCACAGATTTATATATTAGTTTACTACTTAGTTCCTCAGTTTATATTATTACTGTTACTAAATAACTGTCTTGTTCTTATGAATGAAGTAAACTCCCATTTTTCAAGCTGGCATTATTTACTCATAGATATTTACATAGATAGGTATTAATTTAGATATAATATACACATATAATATGTCTGCTTTTTAAATGGGGCCAACTTCAATCAATATTACTTATGTATAACTTAAATTGTGGTATACATATGTAGGCAGCTATCTAGTTGTTTATATATATGACTAGCAGAATTACCCAGAAAAAAAATTGTGATTTTTCTATTCCTTTTGGGTGTAAATTGCTGTGAAAGCAATGTCTTTATAAAAGTAAATTATATTAACTCGTTAGTTTAATATTTAAAAATGAAAGTTAAGTTTAAAGTTAAAAATTACTTTTCTTTTTTTTAAAAACTTGTAAAAGTTACAATTTAACTAGAAAATAAAGGAACTTAACTTGATTATTAAACTATTTAAATCCGTTTATTTAATATTTATTTTTTTACCTAACAGTCTACAACCAAATACCTATTATATTAAATTTATAATAACCAAATTCATCATGAGAATATATTTTGTTAATAACTTATATAATATCAAATATTATTCAATTCAGTTGTAATTCTACCAATGAGTACAAATATAATAATACCCAAGAATGAAAAAATCATTTCATCAATTTTTAACTACAAAATCATTTTTAAATTTTAAATTTTATAAATGTCAAAAATCAAACTTTAAATCTCTATATGAGAAATCGAGAGAATTACCAATATTGTAAAAGTTAGAATTTCAATCGATCATAAAAATTTAATTTGACGTTCTTGTAGAAATTTTGTTTTGATAAAAAAAAAACGATTTTATGAGGAATCTTGTTATACATTTTCAAATCTTAGATTTTAAAAAAAAATTTTTCATGAATTTCTAACTCGAAATAATTTGCAAATTTTCATGATTTTTAAGTATTTTGCTAAAATTTGAACTGCTTTAAATGCTTATTATAAAAATTAATGTGACTACGGATTTTAATATTTTTCAAAAGTCATTGTAGCAATATATTAACTATTAAGATCCTTTTATTAAATTTTCAAGCTTTTTTTACCCAACAAATAAAATTTAATTGACATTAATAGAAAAAAAAACATAAAAAAATAGGAAACTGAGTATGTCCTTAAAGAGTTCAAACAATTCAAAATATTTTGAAAATTTTATCGTGTATAGAAAATGCTAATTTTAAACAACCAGTGAAAATTGCATGTATCTACGGTTATTTGTTTTAGAGTTCTGCCAAAATCCAAAATCTATTTTTTGCTCAAGAAATGAGCACAGGTAATAATATATTTATATAAAATACTAGCTGTTCTGCTCGACGTTGTCCTGGCCAAAGATTTGTATTTTTAATAAATATATTTGTACAAAATGAATATGACATATTTCTTCTAATTCATTAGAACGTAATGAATCCTGCAGACTTCATTCCTCGTAAAAAATAATGTCAACTCTTAAAAATTGTGATTGTTCAACGTTCAACTCCTTTTGGATGTAACTCGCTGTAGTAAGTGCTACTCAGCCACCTCAGTAGGTGGATTGATCATGGACAATGTACGAAGATTCGATTTGATATTTTATTCTGTTAATTATATAATATTACAGTAATATGACTGGTTTTCAAATTTAAAGGTAAAAATATTAACATAATATATAATATGATTCGGGATGGAAACAACTTTTTTTCTGATTCAGCTGTATTTAGTTTTACAGTTTCCATGACAGTTATAGTAAATTAGTAACTAGGTTGTCCCTAGCAAACTATGGTTAATATAATTACGTTACCAGGTTACCATAGCAACAACGTTGAGATATATTTTTTAAGCATGACTGGTTTTTTTGCTTATAAAAAAAAATGATTACGCTTCGTAGAGTGATTAGATTTAAATAACTTTAGTTTGTTATAAAGGAGAAACTTCTAACTAAGTGAATAGGACTTTCATTTGCGAAATTCAATTTATAAATCCTATAATAAGAGTTTGTATTCTACAGAGAAACTTCCATATAAATATAACTAACTTCCATTTCACGAAATTTTCTGTTCAACGAATTATTTTTGAGAACCATGAACTACTTTGTTAATTATATGTAATTCTATTTAACGAACTCCTCTATATTACGTATTTGTTATATTTCCCACGAGACTTTTAGATTCTGAGCGGAGCGGTGAATGTATTGATTTTACAATGATGTGCAGTGTTTTTTTTTTTGTGTCTGTCATCACTTTTTAACATTAAAAATGCTTCAATTTTCTTCAATAGTATCTTTTCTGAGAGGAAAGTGAATCTAGTTGGTACTTTGGGGAGTCGAAAGTAAAAAATTTTCAGTAGTTTTCAAATACTCCAGGAAAAACAAACTTAATTAAGGAAAAACGGGAATTTTTACGCAAAATCTATTTTAGAAAAAATCGATCTTGGTTTTTGGTGTAACTGTAAAACTAATGACCGTAGATACATGAAATTTTTACCGGTTTTTTATATTAGCATTTTCTATACACGGTAAAATTTACAAAATATTTTGACTTGTTTTGAGATGTTTACGGACATTTTCAGTTTCTAATTTTTTTAGTTTTTTTTTTTATAAATGTCAATAAAATTTTATTTGTTGGGTAAAAAAGTTTGAAAATATATATATATAATACAAAGCTCCTAATACATTGTTACAAAATTAGTTGAAAAATATTAAAAATACATACTCACAATTTTTTTTTATAAGCATTTAAAGTTCGGATTTTGACAAAATACGTAAAAATTACGAAAATATTCAAATTATTTTCAGTTAGAAATTCATAAAAATTTTAGATTCTGAGCGGAGCGATGAATGTATTGGTTTTACAATGATGTGTGTTTTTTTTTTATTTTTTTTTTATTTTTTTTTGTGTCTGTCATCACGTTTTGGGACAGTAAAAGTGCTTAGATTTTCTTCAATAGTACCTTTTCTGATAGGAAAGTGAATCTAGTTGGTACTTTGGGGGGTCAAAAGTAAACATTTTCCAGTAGTTTTCAAAAGTACCGTGAAAAACAAATGGAAAATTAAGGAAAAAACGGGAATTTTTACGCAACATTGATTTTCGATAAAATCGATTTTGGTTTTTGGTGTAAGTCTAAAAAAAATGACGGTAAATACATGAAATTTTTACTGAATGTTTATATAAGCAGTTTCTATATACCATACCGTTTTCAAAATATTTTGACTTATTTTGAGCTGTTTACAGACATTTTAAATTTCCAATCTTTTTGGTTTTTTTTTTTTAAAAAATCAATAACATTTTATTTATTCGTTAAAAATTCTTGAAAATTTAATAGAATGCTCCTAATATATTGTTTCAAAGGCACATGAAAAATATTAAAAATCTGTAGTCACTATTTTTTTTTCTAAGCATTCAAAGTTGAAATTTTGACAAAATACGTAAAAATGACGAAAATTTGAAAATTATTTAGAGTTAAAATTCATAAAAATTTTTTTTTTTAAATCTAAGGTTTTAAATTTTAACACAAGATTTAACGTAAGTTTTTCTACTTTTATCAAAAATAAAATATCTAAAAGCAATTAAAAATAAATTTTTATGAGTGTTTTAAGTTCATAATTTTACAACATAGGATATTCACTCGATTTCTCATGTAGCGTTTTTCTTATTTGGTTGTAATTCAAAAACGAATAATTGTAGATGCATGAAAATTTCACTAAATGTTTATATTCTCATTTTCTATACACCATTCAATTTTGAAAATATTTTGATTTGTTTTGAGCTGTTTACAGACATTTTTAGTTTTCAATTTTAGATTCTGAGCGAAGCGATGAATGTATTGGTTTTACAATGATGTGTGTTTTTTTTATTTTTGATAACTGACTGACCGTCTTCGCTCAGAATCGTTTTTCTTATTCAATGATATTATATCATTGATAAAAATCTAACACAATCCATTACAGTGACTCACTTGTAACCTACTGTACAGCAGAGCGACATACTACCGCCCTTTTTTTTTATTAGATTTCATATGATTAGTAATGCATTTTCAATTTAAAGAAAAGCAATGATAGAATTGATTTAATTAATTTTTAATTTGATTCAAATTTAATTCAAAATGATTAAAAAATAACTGTGTATATAATTTTTTTTAATTTTTCGGTTGCAGTATCAATTATTTGAGAGAACCCTTATTTTAAATATTCAATCCTCAGTTATAAAAATTGAACATTTTATAATTTTTTAATTATAATAATTGATAATTTTTGAGATTATAATAAATGTTGTCAAAATTTGAAATTTAATTACTCATAAAATCAATCGTGCCTAATATGGATCTTTAATATATCAATTGCCATTATAACAACTTATAAGGAACCTTTTATTACATTTTCCAGCTTTTCTACCCAACAAATTATATTGTATTGCCATTTATAGAAGAAAAACTAAAAAAATTTCAAATGTCAAATGTCTATAAATAACTCCAAAATAGTCGAATGACCTATTTTGAATATATTATCATGTATAGAAAATGATTAGACTAACATTCAAGTACCTAGGATTATTAGTTTTTGAAGAACAACAAAATAAGAAAATCGTTGTATGAGAATTTGTTAATCCAATGATTAGCTTCAAAAGCTCGTAAAAATTAGTTTGATATTTCAGTAAACTTTTTTTTTTTTGAATGTAATAAAAATAAAGGGAATCCCAAATTAAATTTTCAAAGCTTAAACATAAATAGAAAATATTTCATGAATTTCTAACTCGAAATAATTAGCCAATTTAAGTGATTTTGATGAATGTTGTCAAAGTTTTAAATCCAGACGCTCATAAAAAATTATAGTGGATTTAAGATGAACTTTTTTTTAATTTCCTCTTACATAAACTTATGAGAACGTTGTATTACATTTTTAAGTTTTGTGATCAACAGAATAATTTGTATCAACAATATTTAAAAATAATTAATGAAACTTGAAATTTTCTTATGCCTATAAATATAGGTAAAAACGTTAAAAATGTTATGATGCATAATAAATTCTTCTCTTCCCATCAACCTTACCATTTTAAAAAAAAAATACCAGTCAGATACACTTTTCTGGTAGAAAAGATGGTTTTGAAGAAAATTGACACACACACACACACACACATCATTATAAAATCAATTTATTCATCGCTCCGCTCAGAATCTGAAATTAATGTTCAGAAAGTCACAGCCAACATGAATCAGCGATTGAATTTCAAATACTAAAACTTTTGGTTGTGTTTCATACAAATTAACAACATTATATCTAGATATTATAGGAAGGTTTCTGTTAGGTTAGGTTAGGTTATCCTGTGATATAATATAACAAATAAATTAATAATACGTACCTTTATTTTCTATAAACGATAATGTTCAATTAATTTATAGTTATGTACGCACAATTGTCCATAAATAGATTAGGTATATAGATTTATTTTCATCATTGGTAAAGTAAGAAATCTAGGTTAAAGAAAATAGCCCTTCAGATTATTGTTATAAAATGTTATTCTATTAAACTTTAATAATTAATTTTATCATATTAAAAATATAGTACAGTTAAATACTTAAATCAAATAACTAAATAAAAACTACCCCTCTAAAAAGATTGACAACAATATCTGGACACGTAGAACAGTAATATTGTGGACAATACCTCCACTTTTATTGAGACAAGATTTAACTCTAATTTTGTTATGAAGTAATCTTTACTGTGAGATTCCAAAAGTAATACCAGCTGGCAGCTACACTCTAGTCTATAGCTTCAAAATCAATGTGGAGTACTCAAAGGATATGGACTGCGACTCATATGCTAGAAACAACTGGTACAACTCTCGAATGAAAAAAATGTTTGCTTTTTCCATATAATGGATTTTGAATTTAAAAGTTCACAATACAGGACAAACAGTAGAATACAATACAATACAGACAAGAGAGTCAACAAAACAAGTCATTATTATATGTAGGTAACGTGTCTGAAGATAATAATTTCAAGTAATAATATAATACGTTAATAATATAATTACACAAACGCATTGAATTATCAGTTTAGATAATTTAAAAATTTAATAGTTAACTTAATATTTTAATAATTAATATAAATGAATAAAAAAACAAACTATTGAAAGATAAAAGATTCACCGTCAACACATGGGTATACATTATTTAGAAATACAATATTACTATATTATATAATAGATACTTAATTAAAAACGATGAATAAATTGTGTGTGTTTAATAATAGCGTTTAAAAACACTATGCTATAATTGGTATATTTGGTGAACCAATTTCCAATTCCAAACACTGTGTGTTCTAAGTTTTAACTAGTTTTAGATTTTTTTCATATGGTCAATCCAAAAGAAAATAACTAAAAATATGACTATAAACATAAAGTATACTTACTAATATCGACTGCAAAAATATAGACAATATAATATATGATAGTTATTAATTATACAATTATATACAATATGAAATTTGTAGTAGTGTCCATTATATCCATCATGGACCACTTTGGTTTCCTCTACCGATAATGAAAATGAATTATGATATGTGAATATTAATAATAGATAAAGACAAAATTTCATTATTATGTGCATATTCGAGAGTGATAATACCCTTTTTTGCATGGTTCCCTGCTTTACATTTTAAAGAGTTTTGTATTTTGGCTTATGGAAATCACATTATTTTCAATTATTATATTATAGAAACATTAAAAATAGCAGCAATAAAATTGAAATATTCATTTTTAACGTAAGGTTTTTGGAAAAGATCTTCTCATAGGTATACTTAAAGAATAATCTTTACGAACAAAATATTATGCTCTAATGTGTATGGTCTTTGATCTTCAATGTCTATTTATCTATAAATGGACATTGAAGCTATACTTAATGGATAAAATAATAAATATTTAATATTATAAAGTATAATACAATCTTAAAATTTCACACAAAATAAAATATTACATTTTAATATTATAAAAACAAAACAAAAAAGTACGTACTAAAATATCCTGGAAAAAATATAATTGTAATTAATTATTGTGTAGAACTATATTCAACCATTTCAATAGTGGACATTTATTTAATTTATAAATTCAATAATTAATCATTTTTTCAGAAATTATGGTAATAAAAAAATTGAATAGCATTAACACAAGTTAGACGTTCAATCTATATTGTTATTTTCTTTAGGTTATTTTTATTATGAGGCATGAAAATAATCAAACTTGAAAAAAATACAAAATAAGTGGCGATTTTATTGTGATAACCAGACAATAAATATTTAAAAAATAATAATAATAATAATAAAAAAAGTGCAATGGATTTGATTGTTTTTATTTATGAAGTATTCTGTTTTTGTATAGTTTAGATAACAGAGGTGAAAATATCAATAATTGACATAGAATATACTATTAAAAAGTATCACATAAAGTAATAATATAGGTTTCATGTAAATACACAATACTATAAAAACACAAAAATTACGTACGTTGAACTAAAACTTGATAAAAAAAAAACCAAACATGTATAGTTAAGTATTTATTTTTATATTAATTGGAACAAAAGTTATCAAACATATGAAAAAATGACAGAAGTTTAAATACCTTGTGCATCTATAAAAAGTTAGAAATGATTTATTTTTTATTTTATTTGATAAGTATATGCCCCGAAGAGCATTAGATAAAAATAGAGTTAAGTAGATATAAGTAAATAATGAAATAACAGGTAATGAAGGTAAGTAAGCTTAAATAGGTAAAGTGGTCAGACTACGGTTGGGCTCACAGGTTTAACATTCTGTGGAGAGGTTGGTTATGACCATAAGATTTGAGATTGTCAGGGATAGAGAAAAAAGAATGGTGTCTCGTAGAGTGGGAGGGAACACCAAATGAAACAGAGGCTAGTAAGTAGGTAGAATCGATAGTACCGTTGAGTAGTGATATGATAAAAATGAGGTCATCGCGATTACGGTGTGAGGATAGAGTTAAAATATTGAGAGTGGAGCGGATAATATAGCATAGTCATGGGGTGTGTGTTCATTTTTTAATAAAAATGCAATACAAGATAGGAAGCGATTTTGTACTCGTTCAAGGCGCAATTGATCACAGTTCAGGTAAAGAAACCGAACGACCAATCCATACTCGAGGACGGAACGTACGAGGCTGAAGTAAAGGGTACGGAGACGGGTGGTGAAGGTAAAGAGGTTTGTGTTACGTTTGATGAATCCAAGGTTAGAAAAAAGAAGAGGACTCAGATGATCTCCTTGTGGAACACCAAAAATAACCACAGATAATTCTGAAACGGCTCCGTTTAGTGTAACAAATTGTCTACGTGAAGTGAAGTAGGAAGTGAGACAGGATATGAGCGGATGACAGATACCGAGGGAGTCAAGTGCGGCAATTAATAACCCATGGTCTACGGAGTCAAACGCTTTTTTAAAGTCAGTAAAAATTGTGTCAACTTGCCTGTTAGTCTCAAAACTGTTTGGTATGAAGGTGGTGAAATAAATGCTGTTGGTGATGATTGACTTGTCAGGGTGGAAACCAAGTTGAGAGTCAATAATTATTTGATTGAGATTTCTTTTGATACAAGAATATACAATGGATTCAAATATTTTGGCCAGGTGTGGTAGGATAGAAATAGGTCTGTAGTTGAAAACGTCAGAGCGGTCACCAGCCTTGAAGATGGGAGTGATAGAACAAGCTCTTCACACATCGGAGACAATGCCTTCATCTGAGGTGCGCCTGAACAGAACGAAGACTGGGGTAGCAAAATTATACCGACAATTGTATAGAAGACGAGCAGAGATGCCGTCTGGACTGTTAGAATTATTTTTTATTAAAGAAGCAAGTGCAAAAAGGATGTCTTCAAGACCAAAAAGGCAGTTTGATGGTAGGCTATATGGGTATAAATTATCTAAATGGATACTAGAAGGTGAAGGTAGAAGATAGTGGGGGTTTGAAAACGAATAGGAAATATTTAGAGAATAGATTAGCTGGGTATAATAATAGTCAATAATTGACATAGAATATACTATAAAAACGTATAACTTAAAGTAATAATATAGGTAGCATGTAAATGCACAGTACTATAAAAACACAAAAATGTCGTACCTCCATGAGTGGCTGATAAAAAAAAACATATATAGTTAAGTTTTTATTTTATATTAATTGGAAAAAAAACTTATTATTTATATGAAAAAATGACAGAAGTTTAAAATACCTGCTCCAGCTATAAAAAGTTAGAAATAATATTTAGTTGATACAATATAACCATTTACAACGTACAGAAACGAATATATTTGATTGTGATTTTATTGAGGTTGAGATCAATATGCTATGTATATAAACATAATGAAAATCGACCAAGTTAGAGCTAGTTATTATTTTGAATTTCGTAAGATCGTAAGAAACCATCTGCGTTCCTATTTTTATTAAAGCTTGTGGGTCGTATTTTAATGCTGTATGCATAATTAACATAAGTATATTATTCTTAGAAATTCAAATTAAGGACTAGCCCTTACTTGGTCGATTTTCGTTAAATTTTAATATTTTTTTTTTTACAACTGTATTAAAACTGGTCAACAAAATGGCTATCTTACAAATTTAAAAAACTTAATTAAATAAAAAAATTTTTAGGTAATTTTTGAATTGTTGGAAAAAAAATCGAATCTTATGCTAATCAATCAGAATTTCCAAACTCATTACTGTAAAACAACTGAATTTTAATATATTGATTTCCACTGAGATACTAAGGGCGATACAGGACTTTTGGGATATACTGTATACCTATAACAAATAAATAAATAATACTTACTGAATTTCACTGTAAACGATATTGTTTGATTAATTTATAATTTCTACATAATATTTTCCATAAATAGTTTATACACAAATAATTTTATTATATTATATCATTGTTGAGAGGACGCCAAATGCGTTGTCCCTTGTTTTCTTATTAGTTATTACCATTAACCTTTTACTTATATATCGGCCCACTTCATGTTTCCGCCTAGTCAAGATAGATGGCGCTTTTAGGTTACTAAGCCACTAAGGTTACACAGATTTCTATAAGTACTACATAGAGAATTCCTGCCATGAATTAATTCTTAAAGTTCGGTTGGCAATTGTAAGGTATTTTATATGGTAAATAAGATTAATTATGATTTATTTTGTATTGTATTATATTATATCTAAACCTGTTGTTTTTAAAACTAAACGAAAACATTTTTAGATTCTGAGCGGAGCGATGAATGTATTGGTTTTACAATGATGTGTGTTTTTTATTTTTATTTTTATTTTTTTTTAATTTTTTTTGTGTCTGTCATCACATTTTGGGACAGTAAAAGTGCTTAGATTTTCTTCAATAGTACCTTTTCTGATAGGAAAGTGAATCTAGTTGGTACTTTGGGGGGTCAAAAGTAAACATTTTCCAGTAGTTTTCAAAAGTACCATGAAAAACAAATGGAAAATTAAGGGAAAAACGGGAATTTTTACGCAACATTGATTTTCGATAAAATCGATTTTGGTTTTTGGCGTAAGTCTAAAAAAAATGACGGTAAATACATGAAATTTTTACTGAATGTTTATATAAGCAGTTTCTATATGCCATACCGTTTTCAAAATATTTTGACTTATTTTGAGCTGTTTACAGACATTTTAAATTTCCAATCTTTTTGGTTTTTTTTAAAATCAATAACATTTTATTTATTCGTTAAAAATTCTTGAAAATTTAATAGAATGCTCCTAATATATTGTTTCAAAGGCACATGAAAAATATTAAAAATCTGTAGTCACAATTTTTTTTTAAGCATTTAAAGTTGAAATTTTGACAAATTACGTAAAAATGACGAAAATTTGCAAATTATTTGGAGTTAGAAATTCATAAAAATTTTTCTTTTTAAATCTAAGGTTTAAATTTTAACACAAGATTTAACGTAAGTTTTTCTACTTTTATCAAAAATAAAATATCTAAAAGCAATTAAAAATAATTTTTTATGAGTGTTTTAAGTTCATAATTTTACAACATAGGATATTCACTTGATTTCTCATGTAGCGTTTTCTTATTTGGTTGTAATTCAAA
>JANEHU010001963.1:0-16661 GCA_027563435.1 Nasonovia ribisnigri | reverse complement strand
AGTCTAGGTGACGCTTGATGATCAAGTCTAGGTGACTCCCTGATGTTCAAGTCTAGGTGACTCCCTGATGTTCAAGTCTAGGTGACTCCCCGATGTTCAAGTCTAGGTGACTCCCCGATGATCAAGTCTAGGTGACGCTTGATGATCAAGTCTAGGTGACTCCCTGATGTTCAAGTCTAGGTGACTCCCTGATGTTCAAGTCTAGGTGACTCCCCGATGTTCAAGTCTAGGTGACTCCCCGATGATCAAGTCTAGGTGACGCTCGATGACCAAGTCTAGGTGACTCTCCGATGACCAAGTCTACGTGACACCCCGATGATCAAGTCTAGGTGACGCTCGATGATCAAGTCTAGGTGACTCCCCGATGTTCAAGTCTAGGTGACAGCCCGAGGATTAAGTCTAGGTGACTTCCAAGGGTCTAGGTGAGGAGAGAAAGTTTGACAACCTCCACGTGGTCTCTCTGGATGCGAATACTCAAAGGTGTATTCGTAACTAATGTCAAACTGTTAGTTAGGATTATGTATTTTCTATCAATAATTAATTTATATTATATATATATATCAAAATAAATGTCCAATGTAATGAAATGTGAAAAAGCGTTTAAATAATAAACAGTATTGTTACAAACATTATGTAACTTTGTGATGTTTAGTTAACAATATTTAACCTTATCATATATGTTTTGTTAGTATTTATTTTCTTATCTGTTAATATAGTTTGGATTGTATTTCCAATCTCATACTGTGATGATGTATTTATTTGGTTTAATATAATATGTAACTTTTTGTAATGTCCAGTTAACCACCTATTGTTATTATAATTAATTGTATGTGTAATAGAACATAAGATGTTTTTATCATTAAGGATCTGTTAATATACTATTGTAATTATTATTATAATGCATATCATGAAATTAATTTTTTTTAATGAATAATTTAATAACAAAGTTAATAATATTGTACAATCTTATTTAAAATCCTATACTGTGATTGCAATTGTCATTGTATTGTTTTAATATATATTCATAATATGTTAGACTGTGATATTATGTAACTTTTTACATTTGTTTTTACTTTGTAAGGTTCAGTTAACAAGATTTAACCTTTTATTGGTATTTAACCGCCTATTGCTATCATAATATTTATTGTATATAATTAATTCTGCGTGTAATTTAATAATATAATATGTTTTTATTATTATGCCTATATTAATTACTTTTTAACACAATTTGTTAGGTATTTAAGAACTTACAATACTAAGTATCCGTCAATACATACAAATCTCATAATCATCACTGTGGATTTCTGTTGACTTTATTACCTATTATTATTATTATACATAGGTATTACAATTACCATACATTACCATTGGGTACCAACCTATACCATAAAATGTCTGTGTATATTATGTTTGGTATACATGACCATGACTGTGTGAATAATTGTTTGACACAATATTGTTTTATAATAATAAATATATTTTATAATCTAACAAAACATAAATAACCTAATAATTAATTTTAATATTACTGCACCAACTTGGATAATAATGATAATATGTAGCGCCATCGTGGATTTCTGTTAATTTATAATGATAGATAGATAGATCAATAATAATTACCTATACCCATTTGTAAGAGGTTTAATATGTTACAAAAAGTTAAACAGTATTGTAAGTGAACTCATGACTTACCTATCTTTCTGTGTAATACGTTGTTTGTATTTCAATGCCTATTATATATATCATACAATTACCATTATATCTTAAAATGGATCTGTACATTATGTTCGGTATACCTACATATCAGACCATATCTGTATGGATAACAATTGTTTTATGTAATTATAATAATTTAACCTAATAAATATTGAAACTTATTTCAGACTATCAATTTGTTAATTTGTTTCTACTTTGGTAAATGTAGTTACAATTTATACATGTACTAATGTTTCACAACTTAAAGAACCTAAAAAAGACTTTAACTATTATAGAAAGTACATAACTTATGACGTAAGAAACCTATATTATTCAAACACTCAGTCTCTGCACAGTGATCGGATTGTAAAGTCTACACAAATAAACATAATATTGGTTTTAAAAATATTGGCTTAGGTATGAGACCACCTCAAAATGTTACACCTAACACATGTATTACACTATATATGCCATTACCATAGATGTTATCATATTTTAGATACTAAAAAAAACAAAACACAGATATGCAAAAAAAAAGAGTTTTTATTCATCTGAAAAATATTAAATAAATTAGATATTGTTATAATAATGGCATTAAAAGGAATTGTCCAGTTGACAACTTACAATGCTCCATCATCTCCGCCATCAGGGCGTCCTCATCCAACGTCTGCAATTTATAAAATTCACAGAATTAGCACTTTTATTTGAAAAACTATAAATAACAATTAATTATGGCATTAAAAGGATTGATCCAATTGACAACTTACAGTGGTCCCTCCATAGCCCAAAACGGGGGGGGTGGAGTTTCAGTCATATCCTACAATTTATATAGTATTATGATTTTGTTTAGGATTATTTTTAATGTGCGTTACTTACGGAGGTAGTACTTAAGTCCAATGGGATATCTCCCATTGGACTTTCTGTGGCCGTCCCTCGCGCCGAATGGTACATCATATTATCCTACAATTTATATATGATTAGGAATTGGATTAGGATTATTTTTAATGTGCGTTACTTACGGAGGCCGTACTTGGCGTCGGGTCAGGTGGAGCTGGTGTCCGGACCCTCGGCCGCCGACTGTCGTCCGCCGGAGTCCGCGCCGACACCCGTCTCGGCGGCCGAATCATGAGCCGATCCCTCATCGGCAGCCGACTCTGCGGCGCCTTAACCCTCCTACGAGTGGCGGGGGCTACAAATAAAACAAAAATTATTTATTACATTTTATAATAAGAAAACATGGTATACATAATATTATACACACTCACCGAGGCAATCCCGAATGACATGCCCCTCTCTGCGGCAGCGATAGCATACTGAAACACGAGGTAGGCCGTAGGCGTTAGTTATAAGTAAAAATTTAAACGTCGTATGTATCTATCAACTTACTGCGGGTGTCGGCGTGGGTCGTCGCGGTCCGGGTCTTAGAGGGTGGTGCCGCGTTCGGCAGACCTACATCGGTCGTGCCGAGGTGCAGCGAGTTGACCGAACCGTTGAACGTGTAGTTCGTCACTGCTACACCTCGGCATTTTGTTACACCCCCTATTGTGGCGTTATTCATTCTACAATGGAAAAATAAGAAACATTAAGATGATGTCAGCGCAATATTTGTTTTCTCTCTCCGACCTGTGCAACGTAGACATAATAATGTGTGCGAAATAAAAATAAAAAGGCTTACATCCATCTCAATGCATCTTAACGTCGATATGCCATACCATCATTCCTACATAATATTTATTATTATATCTCTACGTTGCGCATAGACCAGACAGAGAAGAGTGATAGTTATTTAATTATTTGAATTTATATTATTATATAATGGAATTTATATTATGTATACTTACGTCGTGCGTCGGTACTCCGTTCGCGCGTTGAGTGAAATGAGCGTTCATTGTTTCGACATTAATATAAATTGACAATAACAAAAGTCGGTGACTGCAGGTAACCCATGCGGGTAACGAAATTGAAACAAATGACAGTGTGGCTAATTAATTAATTAATTGTATTGACATATTAAATCATCGTTTAATTATTATTATTCGAACTAGAATTCAAACACGGCATTAAACCTTACACTTTTGAACATAGTTTTTGGTATTTTTCCACGAGGCGTTCATATGGTCGTAAGGACCAATTCTCGACGTCTTCCGTGATAGACACTCAAACATGGTTTTCAAACATTCCCGCCTTCGACAGAATACCGCCAAGCGGTAGGCCTTATCACAAATAATTTATCGTCGATCCATATCACAATACACGTCAGAAAACCACCATGGGCACTACTTGATTCCAACCACATCGTCATCCTACCTCATCGGTACTCACCGTATAATTACACCGAGTTACCCAGAGTAACGAGTAACGGTAGTCGAGTTGCACTTACAACCACTCATTGCCTAACTGATTATAATATACTGTTCGTATTGTCCGATATTCGGCCCAGTTGGATTGCATACCTCACAGACCGTGTTCAACGTTAGATAATCGATTTTCTCTTTACGTGACTTACTTGCTAGACACTCAATCACACAACGTTCATATTGAGACTTTCATAACACAGCACAAGACTGGACCGTATCAAGTGTCGATCGATCGGAAGTGAAACATTTTCAAATATTCCCGCCTTCGAAACGATACCGCCAAAGCGCCAAGCCTTATTACAAATCCTTATCACCTCTTCTGAGTTTTGAATTTCTACCGATTTGCGGGAGCGAAGACTTTTACTCGAGGTGACTGACTTGCTAGACACTTAAAAACGACATACAGATTTACGCTTTTCCATTCGAAAGGCAGTCTTAACCGTATCAACTATCGAGCACGTTCACAGGCGTGAGAAATATCCAGATCCTCAAACCCAAATTTCAAAAGTCTCCGAATGATACCGCCGAAAAGCATGGCCTTATCACTCATCCACTATTATTGTCAATCATCCACTATCCTTATCACTCATCCACAATCCTCATCACACAATATCCACTTTCCATATCACTCTCATCCACTATTCTTATCAGTAATAAAATTAGTACAACAGTAGTAACATTTTGGACCAATATTTTAGGCAAATCGGTTTCCACTGGGAGTACCACTGGGGGGTCTGGGGGTCTCCCCCAGCGACGCTCGGAGAGCTAGTCTTATAGTATAAAACGCTAACAGATGGCGCACCCTATGGCGTTTTTATGCGTTATTTAGTGAATAATGGAGCGAAAATCGGACCGTGCGGCAGGTAGAATCAGCGCGCGCCAATGAAAAAATCCGATTCCGCCGAGATTCGCGTTATCGCCGACGCCTTATCAATTTTATTTACGATTACGAGTTTTCGAGAGAAAATGGGAGTTTTTTTTCGAAAAGTCGAGTTTTACCCCCCTCCGGGGCGACGCGCGGCCCCGCTCGGACCTTATTCGCGTTCCCCGGGAGATTTAACCGCCACACGTCTACGCGCTTTATTCGTCTCGACCCTTTCTCGGCGGAGATCGCGCGCGAACCGCCGGCCGCCGAAGCGCGCCGTCTGGCCGTTTTTTTTCCGAAAAGTCGAGTTTTAAACCTCTTTTAAACGTCTCATCTCGCCGCTCGCCGCGTATTCGGAATCCCCGCTAAATTTACCGTCGGCCCGCCGCCCCACTTCGATCCCGGCGAGTGCCGCGGGCGAGTGAAACCGACGACAGTAGACCGCGGCGTCGTCATTACTATATTACTACTACTATATATACTATATATATATAATGCCATATATACGCGTAGACGTTTTGGATTTTTTTCCCGTAAATCGCGTTCTCTCCCGGAGAACGCGGCGGAGGACGTCGTCCGCCGTCCGACGCGGCAGACCGCCCGACCCGGGAGACCGCGGGGCGCACGACGGCGTAGCGTTCGCGATTCTAAGACGCCTTAAGAGGCAGAGATTTCACACCAGTTCTCAACTCGATAGGTAGGTAGGTAGGATTAGGGCGTTAGGCAGGTTATCCCGACGGTGGAGCGTTCGATACCGGCCGCGGCGGAGTGTGTAAATTTGCGGCGGCCGTGTTAATTCGAAATTCTTTTTTTCGTTTTTTTTTTCGCGATTTATTTATTTTGTATTAATTCTTTTTAGCCGCGTTCGGTTTAAACGATTATTGCTACGGACTTATTGATTAATTCATTCGTATATTATATTGTATTGTATTGACTAATAAAACGTCTGGATATTTCTATTGCACCGTGTAAGGGACTTGGTTGTTCGAGGACTTGGTTGTTTATAACTCAGGCGTATGCATGTAATATGTACATTGCAGATACCTACTTATAAGTCACAGTAGTAGGTACCTAATATATTATGTTATTATATTTGTAGTTTACCTACTTAAAGAGTAGGTACTTACATGATATTGATTGAACTAACTGAATTAAGTACGGTTACCTAATACAAAGTATAATGTCGGTGATAGTGTAGGACTATTATTGGAAGTAAAATGTAGTTTTCACAAAATGATATAATGACACAGCAACATTTGTATACTTATACAATACTGTTGTATTACATTTTGTAAAGTAGTTGGTGGAGGTGGTTGAATAGTGTTATAGAGCTACTTACAATAGGTTATATAACTCATGCATACGTATATCTAATGTGTACGTAGCAGTTACCTATGAGTTTTGTATTGTCTGCTTAATAGGTATATATACACATACTAAGCATATTGTCATAATAACTATATGCGTATATATATTTGAATGTTAATGCCTTAATGGGTAGTGAAAAATTTAGTTTACCTACCCATCTACTTAAAGAGTAGGTGCATGGTATTGATTGAACCGACTTAATTAAGTGTGGGTGCCTAATGTCGGTGATGAGATAGGACTAAGTGAAATTAAGTAAAATGTAGTTGAGCATAGCTACATATAGGTAGTTTAACTGCTATATATTTTTTTTTAATATATATACGAGTACCCACAAAACGCTAAGACGGTGTCAATTGATATAGGTACTTCTATATTTCAATAGATATTGAAGTTTAATAATGCTGTATTATACTTATTATTATTATTATTATATTAATTACGTGCGTTAATATTTGATTTATATTATTATATATTATTATTATTATTATATATCCTTCCTATCCTTCCTAATATATAAAACAGAGACACGTGTGGCGCTCCGTTTCCGACTAGGTACGGCTTTTGAACTAGCGTAAGGAAACGGCCAATGAGAAAATTAGATTTTTTCCGCGGGCGGTCTCCCGGCGGCGGCGGACCCGTCGCTGCGTAATCAGTCTCTCTTATCACTTTTTCACGATTTTTTCAGATTTTTCAATTTTTTCAAACTTTTTCGAGTTTTACCCCCCCGGGGAGCTCTGGGCGGCCCCGTTCGGACCTTATTCGGCTTCCCCGTCGGATTTAACGGCCCCCAGCACCCGCGCTTTTTTCGTTTCGACGATTTCTCGGCCGAGATCACGCGCGAACCGTGCGCCGCCGCCGCGCGCCGTCGTCGCGCTTTTCGTTCGAAAAGTCGAGTTTTACCCCCTTTCGGAGCGTCGCGCGGCCCCGTCCGTCACCGGATCGCGTTTCTCGCCAAATCTATAGGCCCCGCGCGACGCTATTTCGTTTACGACGGGTGCCCCGGAGGAGAACTCCGACTGATTCTATTAGCCGTCGTCGATTTTGGCGCCGTTTCGAACGGTTTTTCACACTTTTTCGTCTACCGATCGAGTTTTACCCGTCTTTCAAACGTCCGATCTTCCCGCTCGCGACGTATTCGGAATCCCCGCTAAATTTACCGACGGCGCCCGCCCCTACTCCATTCCGGGCGAGTGCCGCGGTCGAGTAAAATCCACGACAGCAGAGCCCGCGAAGCGCCGCCGTCGAGTAGGTATTACTATATACAGGCCCTGTATATATGCGTAGAAAAGTCCGATTTTTTTCGCGTAAATCGGGTTCGCTTCGTAAAAACGTGGCGGACGACGTTAATAGGCATTGATTTCACTCCCTTTCTCATCTCAGTAGGTAGGTAGGTCGGTTAAGGCGTTAGGCAGGTTACCCGTGGGTCGAGCGTTCGATGCCGGCCCCGGGTCGTGGAAATCTGCGGCGGCCGTATTAAATCGAATTATTTTTTTTGCGTTTTTTTTTTCTTTCATATTATTCGTATTTAACGAAAATTTTATGATTTTTTTTTCAAAATTTGAGTTTTACCCTTATTCGCGTTCCCCGTACTTCGTTCGCGTCGAGTGCGGCGTACAGGCATAGGTATATACATGCTACTCATATATTTATATATTTGATAGACGATATGACAACAGAAGGAACTGTAGGTACATGCATCTTATAATAAATGTAGACTTTTAAGAGTTGATACCGCGCGGTGGTTGGTTAAGTTAAATTATTATATAATAATATATATCCTAGCTCGAGTCGACGATGGATGTGACAGAAACGTTCGAATACTTCAACACACAGTGTGTATTACAATATATTATTATTAATATTTAACCACATAAACATTGCTCAATAAATGTAGACAATAAAAGCAATAGCTGTGTATATCAATTATTTGTATTATTTGTATTTCATGCTCATGATTAAATATACAACACCTATACTATGTAGTAGGTAAATATTATATTACAGTTTTACTCTTAGTGTAGCATACAAAATAAACTGCAACAGATTCTAAATAATACAATAACAAAATAGAACTTTATGTATTTAATTAAAGTCTAGCAATTAAATTGTATAATGATATGGCTATATACTATTTGAAATAACTTATATAGGTTCAATTATGAGTATTATATGAAATAAACTAGCCGAGTGCGGATATCGCCGCCGTCGAGTGGGTATTACTATATACAGGCATAAATACATGCGTCGGAAGGTTCCATTTTTTTTCGCGAATTTCGTCTGCTTATCGACGAGGTGGGATCGCCGGCTCAAAAGCCCTCAGCTGACGTCGAATATTGTATAATATCATATTATTATATTATTATATATATCAATATAAACGATTCTCGCAATGCTACAGTATGACCATTATTAATTGATACTGGTCGGTTGGTGGAGTGATGGCGTGCGGGGGACAACTTTAGCAATATTACATTATATGGGTTTGCTTATTACATAGGTACCTAAACTTTATTTAATGTATCATAACATAAAAATATACATATATAATAGGTATTGTCCACGATTCAACCTGATGTTGTGACCTGTTCGTCGCACATTGTCCGCTATCCGACAAAGTCGAATAGCCTACCCTTATTACTACGGCGAACGTCATTCGAGGTGACTGACCTGCTAGACACTCAAAAAAAGACGGCAGCTATATGATTTCCCCGAATTTTTAAAAAATTTTTTCACGTAATTTATCACTTAATTTTGCGTTTTCGGTGACAGTTATGAACGCTGTCCACGATTCGACGCAGTCGGATTGCATACCTGACGACGTGACCTGGCCTTCGCACATTGTCTACCATTGCCTACCATTATTACTTCGGCGAACGTCATTCGAGGTGACTGACCTGCTAGACACCCAAAAAAACGTAGTCGAATTGCCTATCCACGGGCATAACTACCGTCCATCTAATGACTGACTTGCTAGACGCCCAAAACTTCACGGCGGCTATACGATTAGCATGGCCGCCCGAAAATCCACGTAATTTATAAATTAATTTTGCGTTTTCGGTGACAATAATGAACGCTGTCCGCGATTCAACGCAGTCGGATTGCATACCTGACGACGTGACCCGGCTGTCGCACATTGTCCGCTATCCGAAAAAGTCGGATTGCCTATCCACGGACATAACTACCGTCCATCGAATGACTGACTTGCTAGACACCCAAAAAGATGTAGTCGGATTGCCTATCCACGGACATAACTACCCTCCATCGAATGACTGACTTGCTAGACCCTTAAAACATCACGGTGCATATACGATTAGCATGGCCGCCCGAAATTTTCGAATATTTCCACGTAATTTATAAATTAATTTTGCGTTTTCGGTGACAATAATGAACGCTGTCCGCGATTCAACGCAGTCGGATTGCATACCTGTCGACGTGACCTGGCCGTCGCACATTGTCTGCTATCCGACGAAGTCGGATTGCCTACCCTTATTACTTCGGCGAACGTCATTCGAGGTGACTGACCTGCTAGACACCCTAAAAAGACGGCGGCTATATGATTTGCATAGATGCCCGAAATGTTTTGAATTGTTTTCATGTAATATATTACATAATTTATTTTCTTGGTGACAGTAATGAACGCTGTCCGCGATTCGACGCAGTCGGATTGCATACCTGACGACGTGACCTGGCCGTCGCACATTGTCCGCTATCCGACGAAGTAGGATTGCCTATCCACGGACATAACTACTGTCCATCGAATAACTGACTTGCTAGACACCCAAAACTTCACAGCGGCTATACGATTAGCATGGCCGCCCGAAATTTTCAAATTTTTTTTTTTCATTTCCGACCATAGCAAACAACTTCGTCCGCGATTCGACGCAGTCGGATTGCCTATCCACGGAGACAACTACATTCCATCGAGTGACTGACCTGCTAGACCCCAAAAAAATCACGGCGGCTATAATTTATGACACCGTCCGAAGGTTACGTGATTTGGCGTTGGCTAATCCACCATTCCTTACAAAATTCCATTATCCTTATCAAAAATCCATTATCCTTATCTTGAATCCACTATCCTTATCACAAATCCACTATTCTTATTATAAATCCAATATCCTTAACACTAATTGTTATCACAAATCCACCTTCCTTATCACTTTTCAATTTTACATACCCCTTTTCTAATCACGAATTCTTATCACTATCTCACCATCGATAGCCTTATCACCCATACACCGTGCCGGCTCGAGTCGACGACTGGACCACAAGACCACTATGGCGTCCGACATGGACAACACTCCTCGCCAACTCCGGGGGTCTGGGGGTAAGGTTAGGTTAGGCGATTTTGGCCACGGCAATTAACAACGTATGACTACATTCAACGTCATTTGAGGTGACTGACTTGCTAGAAACATAAACACGACATACAGATTTATGATTTTCCTTTCGAAAGAAAGTCTGGACCGTATCAACTGTAGAGCACATCCTCGGGCATGAGAAATGATCGGACCCTCATACCCAAATTTCAAAAGTCACCGAAAGATACCGCCAAAAAGCATAGCCTTATCACTCATCCACAATCCTTATCACGCATCCACTTTCCTTATCACGCATCCACTATTCTAATCTCCCATCCACTATTCTTATCACACGTCCAATTTCCTTATCACTCATCCACTATTCTCATCGGCAATCCACATTTTGGACCAATATTTTAGGCAAATCGGTTTCCACTGGGAGTAACACTGGGGGGTCTGGGGGTCTCCCCCAGCGACGCTCGGAGAGCTAGTCTTATATAATAAAATGCTAATAACGCTATAAGATCCGCGCGGGGCGCTGACGGCACTCCGCGTTTCTTCCATGACGACCAATCGTAATACTTCTCGCGCGTTAGCTATTTCACGTCGCCGCTCGCTCATCTCCCTCGATTTTCGTTATTTTCGTTATCGATTGACGTGAATTTTTTCGAATATTACTTTTCCCGAGTTATATTCCGTACGTATTCCTTTAATAAAAAACTGCGTATGCGATTTGTTCATTTATGGCATATGGCATTTATTATTATTATTATTATTATTCATCTTCGATATTTCCGTGTGAAATAAAATATAACGCAAAATTGAGAAACGGTTCGAGTGTTCGAGATTCAAAAATTCAAAAAAACCGTTTTTACAACTACATAATAATTGTTTTTATATCAGCGTTTTAAACCTATCTTCTTAAATGTTGTGTTCGCTTTAATAAATTATCATGCATTTTAATTTTATTGTTGTTATATTAAGTAAATTAATTCGATTCCGGACGTTGTGGAAGTTGCAATTAATCAGCATTTCAACAATATTAAAAATGTAAGTAGTTAAAATGCACGGATTGAATAGACATTTTTCACGAGTATTGCAGTACATTAGGTAACTATTATAGCTAAGAGTTTTAGTAGGAGGTTGGTGTGTCAATGTCGTTTATGAATCACTTCAATTCATACCTCATACCTGTACTAACCTTTACATTGGCTTACACATGTTTTTTTTTTATTTTTGCAATATTTTTTCAAAACAAGAAAAAGAAAACTACATATATATATAATATATATTATAATAAATTAATTAAATGGTGTAGTTATGCTTAAAATATTGTTTTTATTATGTCGTTGGCATGCAAAAATGTATTATACATATTAGAATTTAAACTTCATTGTATATAAAATGCATATAGGAAAAAATGTAGTGATTAATGAGTACATTTTGAAAATTACGTTTTTTTTTTTACTTTAGTAGTACGACCATACATGTTGTCTTCAGTATTATTCAATAACCCATATGTGAAACGCAAAATTCAGAAACGGTTCAAGTGCTCGAGATTCAAATCTGTTTTTTTGCATTTTTTTTTTTCAAAATTTTTTCTTGGCATTACTACTAAATAATAATTGTTTTTATTTATAATATGAATATAATTTTTTTAATTTTTTTATTTATTTATCACTGTTTTAAACCTATCTTTCTAAAACGTTATTATTATATTTGCTTTAATAAATTGTAAATGTTACTATTACTATTATATGCATATACATATTATATATCCTTAGCAATGTAATAATTGTTTGATTTAATAATAATAATAATTTAAAAATTAACCTACCTAGGCAAATGTAATGTACAATAAATATAGGTACATTACACTGTTATGATAATGTACATACATTCATTATAATATATTAATAAAACCCTAAAAGTACCGGCCACGGTGAGAATAATAATAATGTACAAAACAAAACGTTATCAGTAATATCGTCCTGTGCCGCCGTTCGGCGCACCAGCAGAAACGCTGCTACTCGCTCATCGTATCGGTAGCTGAGACGGGAAAAAAAGGTAGTGTTGTATGATGCTATTATTATTATGCTATGTTATTATTATATTTGCTTTAATAAATTGTAAATGTTACTATTACTATTATATGCATATACATATTATATATCCTTAGCAATGTAATAATTGTTTAATTTAATAATAATAATAATTTAAAAATTAACCTACCTAGGCAAATGTAATGTACAATAAATATAGGTACATTACACTGTAGTAGTATATATTTGTATGTTCACAGCCAGCTTTTTTTTTCACCGCGGTAATTTCGCTAAGTTCAAGGGAGAATGTCTCCCTCGAGCACACTGATTTTACCGTAACACAAATCACGGGGAGATTACACACTCGTTGTCCACCTATTTGCCGCTTACACAAAAAATTTTACCGTATAGAATTTTACGGGGAGATTTCAAATTTTTTATCCACGAATTCCTCCCTTGCACAAAATATTTACCGTATTTTAAAATTACAGGGAGATTGCACACTCAAAATCGGTTTTGCCCCTTACTCGTAAATATTTACCGTATACATGACAAAACACTTTTTTTCATCCTACCAAACTAAAATATAAATTGAAAAAATTATTTCAAGTAAGAACACAGATTATTAAATATTTTTTTTATTGTTAAAAAATTAATTCTTAATTATATTTACACAAGTTTTCTTACTTCTCTAGTGAAAGGTACATATTCTATAATACGATCATGAATTAATAAACAATATGCAGTTACACCTGTAAGTGATTCTGAAGCTTCAATTTCCAATTGAACATCCACTGCCGAGGCTGTAGCTGCATCGTTCTGTTTTGAAGTATCTATGACTATAATTGGAGCGTTTGTTAGAAAAGTAGAAGGGCTCAATATCGGGTTCCGTATACTTTTTTCATAGTACGATTCTTGAAACGATGTATACATATCATATAATAAGGTAAAATTATTTTTAGTGAAATCTAAATTCAAATTATCGTATGGATAAGCTATCGAGTTCAGAAATATTTTAACATTTGTTAGTTGACAATGATCAAATATACTACAATCTTTTGCTAACGAATTTTTACGTCCTTTTTGTAATCCAATTATAATGAATCGTGGTTTTTCTAATTTTGATGCAGTTTTCAAATTCCATACAACTTTTTTAGCGGTTCCTAGTTCAGGATATTCAAAAGTTTCAAAAGATCTAAAAGGAATAAATAAACTTTTTTCTTTTTCTATAAGTTTCAATAATTTTAACCTTTCTTCATCATCAACAGTGATATGTGGCACCTTCCAGACTATTTTGCTTAAAACGACTTTAGCTGTAGAATTAATTATTCCACTTTTCAAGCTCAACGCATTTAAATCACTATGACTTCGAGTTAAAATTAATTCTAATCTAGAATTTACCAATATTTTTTTATAGTCTTCAAACAAACCTAACCAATATTTTAATGGAATGCAAGCACTAAATTCACCTTTATCATTTGCTGATTGTGTTGCGTTTTTAAAATTCCAGCCAGAGTTTTCATAACAATTATAGTTATCTGGTGTACTAGATAAGTAACCTTTCAACGAGCTAGTGATTCCAAGAACACGAGTGCTATCTACTTCTATCCCATTGATTTCCAATCGTATTTGTTCGAAGAGATAAGAGTAACCGTTATTAGACAGTTTCACTTTATCAGCTTCCGTAATTGTTCCTTCTAAAAAAATAAAGCTTTCGTGTAAATATGGATAAACATCCGTTTGCTGGATCGATATACGTATTTCGTCATTATTATTAAATGATGTTGTATACGGTGTGTATGAATGATATTCAATTTTCGTAATTTTAGAATCTGTTTCGTACTGTGTAGTTATATCTAAAATATCACTTTCAGGCATTATGCTTTAATTGATAACCCAGAGCTTGTAAAAGTTTTTTATTTTTGTTCGTCAATTTTTTTACTTTATTTGATGTTACCGGTATCACTTTAGTCGTATGACTAGTTGAACTAATCCGAAGTAGTGGGCTTATATTGAATTTCAATCCCATCTCAAGACCCGTAACGTTTAATATGCAACACGATTGTTAATGTCTCACCAAAATTATCAATCAAATTATGATCTTGGTCAACCAGCTGAACGGTTATCGAGTCAATATGTGTCGTATTCAATTTGTAATATATTAAATTTGATGGTGACTGAATTACTTTAGATCCTGTCCTTGCACTCGGGAAAAACTCGTAAATCGAATGACTTTGAAGATGGTTGTTGAATGATCCTTGAGCTTTATTACACATTACTTTTATAGAATTAATTGTGTTTAAATTTACAGCTTTTTCCGATCGACGAATTTCAAACTCTGGTCCATATTCTCGTTTTTCAAAACCTAATACAGGTGCTATACTATGTAAAATCTCAAAGTGTAGTATCCCATTACATTTTATATATGATCTGAAATCATTAGGATCAACCGAAATGTCAAATGTTAACTCGGCATTGAATTTTTTATTATAGTAATCTATTTGTTCAATAACTCGATTCTTAATATCTTCAATTTCATAACATCCCTCTTCCAGGCTAATATAACACATCAAAAAATTTTTATTTTTATTATTATTATGGTCAACTACTTCTATAGCGAATTTATTATTATTTTTGTTAATATTCGGAAATAAATTAAATGTCTGCAAGCATAACAAAGCTATTTCCGAGTTCTCATAAAGGTTTATAGATGGAAAATAATTTGTAGATAATGTAGTAGTATTTCCTGTCAAACTTAAAGTAACTGACTCGTGCATTGTAAATCTGAGATATAATTTAATATACAGAACAACTATCAATGACTCGTTAAAATTATTAATCGGATTATTGTTTTAATCAACTAACTGAACAGTTATTGAATCAATACCTGTTTTGTTTAATCTGTAATATATAAGGTTTAACGGAGATTGAATGACTTTGGAGTTGGTTATTGAATGACCCATATGCTATATTACACATTACTTTTATAGAGCTAATTATGTTTCAAATCCTTGTAAACGTTTAGAGACGGAAAATAATTTGTTAATAATATAGTTGTATTTCCAGCCAAACTTAATGTAACTGATTCATACATTGTAAAAATTCAAGACATAAATGACCGCAGTTAAATGTATTGAAATTTTGATAATTAGAATAGTTGTATAGTATATTAAACTGTTTAAAATATTGTTGTAATTCAATTGGTGGAGGTAAATCACCAAAGCTATCAAAATATACAACTTTATCATTATTTTTATAAAACGCCACCCAATGACTTCCGTCACCTGAAGATATGTCTAAGTTTAATACACCACATTCAATTGCATGTGGTTTATTAGGTAAGTTATCACGTGAAAAGACTCCACGGAAATGATTGATATTCAACTTACTAACATATTTTATAATATCTTGAGACGAAAGTGGTCTGTCAGGTAGCGTGATCATCAGTTTTTTTTTTCTTAACACATTGTTTTTAAATATAAGCCGCTACCTTTTTTTCTTTTCGAATTCTGAATCGCATTATACACACTAGCACCTCCAGACATCAAACTACCAAGTGCTGACAAACCTGCAAATATAGGTATTAAGGGAATTACTCCTCCAGACTGCCCTGGTGCTAAAATCAATCTTTTACCACTATTCTTTTTCTTTAAGGTTATTTTTTTCTTCGCCGCTAGTATACCATTTTTTTTCATAGTACGTTTCCGCTTCCCTTTTAAACCCATACCTATTTTTTTTCTTTTAGCTTTCATAGCGTTTGTTACCGCGTATGCAACAAATTTCTCTTTTTTAGGAGTACCTTTTGACTTAAATATTTCCCAAGCACGATTTTCTAACGATTTGTCAGCTTTATGTCTATCGTCTAAATTTTTACTCGCAGCATACACAATATCATGATCACGACAAGCAGCATCCAATGGGTTTATTCCTTTATCACCACGATCTAGTCTTTCTTTTACTTTTGTACCAGGACCACAATACTGATAGCCTGAAACATGGGCCTCAAATGGGAGACTATTTATAAGGAAGTTTG
>JANEHU010001962.1:0-88665 GCA_027563435.1 Nasonovia ribisnigri | reverse complement strand
GAGAGGGGTGAAAAGAAAGAATAATATTTAAACATTATCTTTCGTTGTTATGTTTACAATATCGAATACATATATAGTTAGTAAGAAAAGATCATTGCATACCTCACGACTAGTGATGGTAGTAGTCAATCATCACTATAATTTCAACTAACCATAGGTTTATCTAACTAACCTTCTTATGAGATAGAATAAAAAGATTGGTTGCCGGTTAGGATGTCAGCGCACTATATTCCATATTTGACCCACGCACAACAAAACAAAATAATAATAATAATAAGTTATGTCTATATAGGTACTAAAAAAATAAAAATAAACAATATAACAAATATATTAATATTTGAAGTACAAAAATATGCAAAATATGAACTACAAACAAAAATTCTTAAAAACAATAAGAAAAATCCAGCAGTAGTTTTAAGTAAAGTCTAGGTAATAAAACTTTTTTAAAAAAAATTAATGAAATAATTAATATTGAAGTATAACAAAATGCAAAATATTATATTCAAATAAAATGCATAATATTCTAAGAAAAATCTAAAAACAAATAGAAACAATTATAATAATAAGTAAAGTATAATTAATAAAAAAATGTATGATTTATTAGTACTTAAGTTATCACAATATGCAAAATATGTAATTCAAAAAAAAAAAAAAATAAAAAAAATAGTCACGCGCGGACAGTCGTACTGTACGCACACGCTTTTATGGTGTCCCGAGTTATGTTCGATTTATCGCGTCTAATCCGAACCGAATTTTTGAACACTTCAAACCCTGCGCCGTCAGCTCAACTCACTGACCCCTTGTGTACAGGGAGTACCCAGTTTGGTATATTTTAACTATAAGTGCGCTAAATAGTACAGTGTCTGATTGTATAAATAATCTCACATCCAAGGCACCGTTACTCGCGGTGACCTTTGAACCTGCGATTACACTCACGGTCCTATCATAATAAAAATATTACTGATATACGCCAATTAAAAATTAATTGGGTAATTATGAGCTCAACAACTAAGGACAAAAAAGATAAACAATTACCAGATAAGCGTTCAATGACAACATTGCCTAAACAGAGTAATAACTCAACAAATGATAAATGGATCGAAACAAAGAAAAGAAATCTCTCTTCCTCCAATTCTGATCCCACATTATCTCCAAAAGTGCAACATAAAAAAAAAACTGTTCTCTTCACCGAACAGATTTGAATTACTCAGCGCAGCTGAAACATCCAATGAAGATATTATCTTCGATGAATCACAGCCCACCACTTCAGTCTCTGCTCATCCCGCAAACAAGCCACCTCCTCCAATATTTATTAAAGGAGTCGAAGATTTCCCGGGCTTATGTACCAAATTAATAAATTTGATTGGCGTCGATAATTTTTATTGCAAATCTACTACGGATAAATTAAAAATTCAAACATCGAACCCAGATTCTTATAGAACTGTAGTGCATTTTCTAAGGAAAGAAAAAGCCGAGTTCCACACTTATCAATTAAATGAAGATAAACCAACTCGCGTAGTTCTGCGCAACCTACATCACTCTACTCCGACTGAACTAATTAAAAGCGAACTGGAAGTACGACTATTCGTAGTCAGGCAAGTTACCCAAGTATTACACCGAATCAATAAACACCCCCTTCCACTCTTCTTCATCGACTTAGAACCCACAGACTTCTCACAAGGTATATACCAACTGGATTCCTTATTACACACAAAAATTAAAATTGAAGAGCCCCACAAGCCAAAGATCATAAGCCAATGTCAAAACTGCCAAGCTTATGGTCACACCAAAGCATATTGCGGATATATGCCTCGTTGTGTCCGCTGCGGAAACAATCATCACTCATCTGCCTGCCCGAATTCACGCCAAGATCCTATGAGATGCGCCCTTTGTTCCGGCAACCATCCGGCGAACTATAAGGGCTGTTCAACATACAAAGAGCTCCAGCTCCGTAAGAAACCAAATACAAATAATCTTAATCAACATAATCTTAAGTTTAAGCCAAATAATGTTAAAGACAGCCACCCACCAACTGACACTCCACCAAATCATCCAACTTATTCTCAAACGTATGCTCAAGCCACTCAGAATCAACCTCCTCCCCAAAATACTCCTCCATTAACTATAGATTCAAATACACAAATGTCAAGTTTCCTAAACGAATTTAAACTCCTAATTAACCCATTAATTACATTACTTACTAAAGTTATTTCCAGCTTATTAGATAAAAAAAATGAATAGCTTAGCCACTAACAAATCACTTGTAATTTTACAATTTAATGCAAACGGCCTCAAAAACCATATTAACGAGTTACAAAATGTATTATATCATAGACGTATAGACATTGCGCTCATTACCGAAACGCATTGTACTAAATATTCCAATTTCCACATACCCGGGTACATTCTACTGAAAGTTAACCATCCAGACAACACAGCACATGGCGGTGTAGCGATCTTCGTCAAATCCACTATTCATTTCCAACCACTCCCCAATTACTGTCATGATCATATACAGTCTTGTATGATATTGATTAAACTGAATAGTATTCCAATTACCATAGGAGCTTTCTACTCTCCTCCCCGACATAATATAACTAATATCATCTTTACCGACTTTTTTAACATAGTTAAAAATAATTTTATTATAGGAGGGGACTTCAATGCCAAGCATCAAGCTTGGGGCTGTCGCGCAAACAACCCTCGTGGCGTCGTTTTGTATAATTTTATCAACATAAATAATTTTAATATACTTTCTCCATCAAAACCCACTTACTGGCCTTCATCCCTTAGAAAAAAACCAGATATTCTGGACATCTTTGTTGCAAAAATACCCAGCAGTTTATACTGTTCTGTTAATAATATATTAGATCTAAACTCGGATCATTCCTCAGTACTACTCAATATTTCTGCAACCCCACTAACTCGTACTGAAACACCTAGATTATTTTCTCCTCAAACTAACCGTTTACAATTTCAAAATATATTAAACGAACAAGTAAATCTCAAAGTCAAACTAAAATCTAATCTTGATATTGACGAAGCAGTAAATAATTTAACCACTCTCATACAGTCAGCTGCTTGGGCAGCTACCAAACTAGACAAACCACCTAACAGTTATTCTAATTTCCAATTCGTTCCCGAACAAATTCGGAGCCTTATAGTTGAAAAACGCAGAGCTAGAGCTAGATACCAATCATCCCGGCTCCCATCCCACAAATCAGCATATAATAAATTTGCTAATTCACTGAAAAAGGTCCTAGCCAAACATAAAACAAATGAATTCGAACAAAAATTACAATCATTATCTAGTACAAATGGTAGTCTCTGGAAAGAAACCAAGCGAATGCTTAAATACAAAACTCCATCGTGCCCACTAAAAAACTATCACAGATAACGAAAAAACCACTGTATTTCAATCTCATCTATATGAAATCTTCCAACCACATAATGATATCCTTATTCCACAACACTTAGAAAATGATGAAAGATATCTAAACTCTCCACTACCACCCGCTTGCCCTGTAAAATACTTCACACCCAACGAAGTAAAAAACATGATAATTAAGTGTTCTCGTAAGAAATCTCCAGGCTTCGATTTGATCACAGCGGAAGTCGCTAAATGGCTGCCAAAAAAGGCTATAGTGCTCCTAACCTATATTTACAACGCAATCATAAGACTCTCATATTTTCCACTAAGCTGGAAATTTTCACAAATAGTCATGTTTGCCAAGCCAGAAAAACCTCCAGATATCCCGAACTCGTACAGACCTATCAGTCTTTTACCATACCTTTCAAAAATCTGTGAAAGGCTAATTCTTAAACGATTGTCTCCTCATATACTTGAAAACAATATACTTCCTCCCGCACAATTTGGCTTTAGAGCTAAACATAACACGATACACCAAGTCCATAGAGTGGTTGATGCTATAAGTACATCTCTCGAAAAAAAATGCTATTGCACAGCTGTCTTCTTAGACATTTCCCAGGCCTTCGACCGAGTATGGCACGAGGGCCTTCTGTTCAAACTTCGCAATTTTTTACCCCCACCGCTCTTTCTTTTAATTAAATCCTATCTTACAAATCGCCACTTCCAAATACGTTACGGCTCATCAACTTCAAATATAACCCCGATTTTCGCCGGTGTACCTCAAGGAGCAATCCTCTCCCCCTTGCTCTTTAATATATATGCCTCTGATCAGCCAACAACTCCAAACACCACTGTTGCCGACTACGCAGATGACAAAGTAATTTTTTCAATTCATAACGATCCAATTATAGCCTCTACTAATTTACAGTCTCATTTAAACTTACAATCTTAATGGTATGAAAAATGGCGTGTAAAAGTAAATCACAGCAAGTCGGTTCATACAACTTTTACCCTTAGACACGGTCAATGTCCAAATGTTACAATAAATAACATACCTATCCCACCTCTCAATGCTGTCAAATATCTAGGATTAATCCTTGACCAAAAATTAACATGGAACAAACATATAAGAGCTAAAAGATTGATCCTTAACGCGCGATCTAGATCGCTAAAAACAATTTTATCAAAAAATAAATTTACTAGCTTAAAAACAAAACTACTTGTATACAAAACTCTCCTTAAGCCAATATGGACATATGGATTACAACTCTGGGGATCGGCCAAAAAATCAAATTTAAACAAAATTCAAGTCTTTCAGAATATTACTCTTAGAAAAATCGCTAACGCTCCCTTCTATGTCTCTCATGAAACTCTCCACCAAGATCTAGGTGTTCTACCTGTTGTAACTGTAGTGAAACTATTTTACAAACGTTTTTTCGACAGACTTGAAAATCACCCTAACCCACTAATAAAAGAGCTACACACCTTCTCACTCCCTGGAAATCCACAACGTAGACTTAAAAGGAAATGGTGTCGTGACCATTTAAATTAATTATCCCGCAATCACCCTAAATATAACGCCAAGTAAGCAAGTGTCACTAATGGGTGGCTTCTTCCTCAAGCAATCCATGTTTTTATTACTCTTATCTTATACGCTTATTGTGCAAAATGTATAGATTGTGTATGTGCATATATTAGAAAAAACCAGACACAAAAAAAAATTAAAATATAGGTAGAAAAAAAATTTTAAAAAAAATGTCTGATTTGTTTATACCTAAATTATCAATATATGCAAAATATTCAATTAAAAAAAGGGGGTCAAGTGGATGTCGCTCCGCTGTACAGTAGGCTACAAGTAGATCACTGTACTATAATGGATGGTATTAAATTTGAATTCAATGATATAATATCATTGTATAAGAAAAACGATTCTGAGCGGAGGCGGTATGTCAGTCTAGGATATTTTAAATTATATTGATATTGTTATTATACGGTAGCTGCTAAGTTGAATTAATATTATTCATATTATTTAATTATTAACCTAAAATTATCAGTGATGCTATAAAAATATTATAATATATACTTTTACTCGTTAAAATTGATTTTAATATGTAATTCCGTCCAAATTTGAACTTAAAATGTCTATAAAAAATAACTGTGATAAAATATTTTTTAGATTTTTTGAATACAGTATGTACTATTTATTAGAATCTTTATTTTAAATTTTAAATACCCAGTAATTTGTTCGAGAAAAGAGTAAAACAGTATGGTTAAGCACTATAAAATGGTGTTACATGATTGAAAGCAACTATTTGTAGTATTAGGTATACTAATCCAAATCATTAATATTGGTGAGAAGTACTATCTGGGGAGGCGATGAACTTTCTCACGAAACAAGTCTCTTTTCAGTCATTAAAATTTTTGTCAACCTATACTATTTTTAGTCCAATGGTAAGGATTATTGTTATTATTGACTTAGGTAATTGACTCATTAAACTTAATAAACAATATTAATAATGACAATATTTTGTTTCTGCAGAGTTCACTCAAACTCTCTTTCAATTTATGTCGTCTGCAAAATATTTATCTTTAGTACCTAAATCGGAAGACTTGATTGTGTATCTAACATTTATCGAAAAAAGTCTATAAAAAAATATAGTGGTGCGCTCGAAACTAGGAAACGCTCTGAGTGTACCGTATCGCCTACTAGGCCAAGACGTCGAGGGACCGTCGTTTATAGAAAAAAAAATTAGTGGTGCGGGCCACGCTTGAAACGAGAAACACGCTCTGAGTGTACGCATCGGCCACTGTTGCTAGCTTCCGGATGGGTGACCACTCGGGAATTTTAGCAACAAATCCTTGCCAAGCATACCCACGTGTTAAAATCTACAGTACCCCAGGCTAATGACCTCAGTTGCCGAAACCTTAACTCTAGTAAAAATATATTATATGAATATGATTGTAGCTACTCTTGAGCTAAGAGTTAAATGATTTCCTATAAGTTAGGTTAGGTTAGATTTAAATCAGAAATATTATTATAAACGAGAGTCTGTTGTGGACACTGCGGGCAACCAAAAGGACTACCTTACAAATCCTCCTCCAATAAGAACGTTCCCCTTCAAACGTTTTTTTTTAATCAATTTATAGCTTGTACATATTTCTAAACCAAATTTTGAAACAAGCTGCTACCATTTAAATTTTTTTTTTAAATTTTTTTTCTCACTCCTTAAATAAATTAATTGCCTGCGGGCTCCCACGTTCCCCTTCAAAATTTTTTTTATCAATTTAAATCTTGATGTTATTTTTGTATAGATTTTGAATCATAAACAACCTGGTGCCATAATCATTTTTTTTCTTACTTTTTAAAAAGTATTTGCCTGCGGGCTGTTCCCCTTCCAAATTTTTTTTTATCAATTTAAATCTTATAGATTTTTCTAAACATCGACAACCTAGTGTCAGGTAAATTTCTAAACATTTTTTCTTGGTCCTTAAAAAATATTTGCCTGCGGACTCCCACGTTCCCCTTCAAAAGTTTTTTTAATCAATATATAGCTTGTACATAATATTTCTAAACCAAATTTTTAAACAACAACCTGCTACCATTTCATTTTTTTTTTATGAATTTAAATCCTGTAGACTACCAAGGTTTATAGATAATAGAGGTTGCCTCATAGTCATGTAAACATTTTAGACTCCCCGCAGCGTCTATCATGACCGTGACGTCACCCGTCGTACACATTTTGAGACGGCGCATTGATTATGACGAATTATTTGTAGTTTGTACTCTATATTATTACAACATTATTACTATAAATTACGAATGTGTTATAAATTATAATATATATAAGTCCCCTTATATTGTATAGAATTTAAACACTAATTTGAATAAATAGAAGTTTTGCATTTAATATTATAGTTCGTCAACTTTCATACATTTTTTTTACAAAACTGATCGTAAAATTCCTTATTTATTATGAATGAAAGATATTATCATTCATATTTTCTGTGAGGTGGTGGTGGATGAACGATTATAACCAAAAGTTGTAGTTAATTATTGTAGTTCCTAAATGCATTAAAAAATATTAATTTTTCATAACAACATTTTATGGTTACCTAAAATTGTTAAAGTTACACGACCTTATACCATTCTTATGAATGATTTTTGTTCATTACGAATAGTATCAAGAAATTATACTACTAAAATATAGTTCAAGTAATTTAAAATTGTATGTATATTTTTTTTTGCAGATTGTAGGAACTGAAATAAAATGAACTATACAAATAGTATATTTTATAGTATATTATACAACTATTGTACAAAAATATAAAATACATAATAATATTGCCACAATTAAGTCATCAGTCTTTTTAGTTTTTGGAGCTTGTGAAGTTGAGATTTTGCTTTCCTTTTTTTTAATAATTTGCTGGAATGCTCATTCAAATATTTCATCTGGATGAGTATTCTTTGTTTAATATAAGTCTGCACAACAGGATTATATTTTTCTGCAACTTCCATCCGAGATAAAATTTTTTTTGTCAGATTCTTGACAACTCCTGGCCCTTTGGGAATTTGTTGCTTTGTAATTTTTCTATAAAGATTTTCAACCCTAAACATTTTAATTTTGAAATCATCACTAGGTATTATTAAACCACCATAGGACAAACGATTTATCCATGATGGTACCGAGTAATCATGGCCATGTTCTACCAGTATTTTTGGCTTTGCCTGAATAATTTTTGCATGAGGCAACTGCACAGCATGAACCGCCTTTTGATTTTAGAGTTGCCATTAAAACAATATAATTTAGCTGATAGGTAATAACTAATAAGTAATAAACACAGTAACGATGTAAATCAACCATCAACGTATTAACTATTAAGTATTAACAAATAACAATTAACATTAGTGCAATGATAAACAAACAATTTTGTACGACGGCTGACGTCATAGTACAATTTCCCCCACTTCCATTTTTAACAGAATTCCGGTATGAGGCAACCTCTATTATCTATAAACCTTGGTAGACTACAACTTACTATCACGGCTATAGATAGTACTATCTTCAATCATGCTACTAGAAATCTGTATTATCTGCTGACTACTTTTGATAAGTGATAACCAAGCTATCAACTTATGTCATGATTAAAGATTGTATTGTTGATGTCACGGACTAAGATATATACTGATATGCACCGGTAAAAATTCTGTTGTGTTTACCAAATACGAACTTATTTGATTAGTAGTCGTTGAAGTTTCTCTGTTTTAGTTATTTATTTTAATTTCAGTAGTTTCACTAATATAAATTTCAAATCCTTACAAAATGGATTTAAAATGTGTATCAAATATAAAATGTGACCAAGGAGCGATACGCTCTGTCAGATTTAACGGTAAAGTATATTATTTATTATTGTTAATTATTGAGACTATGCACCAGAATTTTCTTAGCTGATTATAGTTTTGTATTTAGTGGATGGTGAATATTGTCTTACTTGTGGTAGTGACAAAAAAATTAAACTCTGGAACCCATTCAAGGAATTATGTTTGAAAACCTACGCTGGACATGGAGACTGTGTAATGGATGCATGTGGTTCATGTGATAGCAGGTGCCTAAATCTATATATATCATCTCGATGAAATAGTTTGTGCTTATTTATGAAACCAAATACATATTAACTTTTTTTCTCAGTGAATTGGCGTCATGTGGAGCCGATAAATCAGTTGTATTATGGGATGTGTCAGATGGGAGAGTAAAACGCAGATTACGACAGCATGCTGCTGCAGTGAATTGTGTTGAATATAATGAAGATTCTTCAGTTATTGTGTCGGGATCAAATGACAACACTGTTTGTTGTTGGGATACTAGAAGCCGTAACAATAGCCCAATACAAGTAATATATTTATTTCGACCATTTGTGTATAATTTAATATTTTTTGCTATTAATTTATGTTATTTCTTACACTATTAACATTTTAATTACCCATTTACACCTGAAGTAGGTAATTAAATTAATAGCTTATTAATTTAATCTAATAAAAAAAATTGGTAACATTGTTTTATAAATCAGCTACTTTATTTATGCATAATTTTAATAATTACATCAAAAACCCACATATGGTAATTCCAACAAATCTTTTCATTTTTCACCAATAATAAGAAAATATTTGTTGTATTTGTACATAACAAAAAATAGTAGGTACAAATTAAAAATATATAATGTATTTTTCAGTAATTTAACATAAAATTAGAAAATAAAATAAATAATATATTTTAAATTGTGAAAAGGTCCTTATTTCAATTATTGTACATTTGTTTATACACAATTATAGGTTTTGAAAGAAGCCAAAGACAGTATTACTAAAGTTTTAGTGATAGGCCATCAAATTCTAACTGGTTCCTTAGATTGTTTTTTAAGAACTTACGACATAAGAATGGGAAATTTGGATGCTGATTTTATTGGAAGTAAGTAATAAATATTATTATCTTTATAATTTATACTACAAATTGTAACTATGCATATTAAATCGTTGTTATGCTCATAGAGCCAATATCATGTATCAGTTCAACACAAGACAATATGTGCACATTAGTTAGCTGTACAGACAGTACATTAAAGTTAATGGACAGACAAAAAGGAGAATTATTGAATGAGTATGAAATTTTGTTCTAGATTTTAATTATTTCCAACAATATTTTCACATGATATAATGTATTATAATTTATGTTTAACAGGTACACAGGTCATACAGTTGGTGATTATTTTATTGAAAACTGTGTATTTCATAACGATAGTATAATAATAAGTGGATCAACCTGTGGCCATCTGTGGTGTTGGGATTTTGTCAGTGCAAAAGTTATAGAGAAATTAAAACCTAATGACAATGTTTCATACACACAGTCCATCAATTCGATTAGTACACACCCCAGTAAAAAAATACTTGTAGCATCTTGCGGGCCTTGTATTAGTCTTTGGTCTGAATAATTATAATTCAATTCATATATAATTGAAACATGGTTCAGAGTACTCAAAAAGTCGATCATTCGTGCTCTTCCGACCAGTTATATCTTTTGGTGTATCGCCTGTGCTGTTTGGTAGTTTTACGTTAGACTGAATACCAGGTTGAGATAATAATAGTTCAATTAGACTATGTGAATCAGCCAACTCTGCTACTAAATGTAGAGGTGTTATTCCTATAAAAATATAATGTAATAAAAAGTAGATATGTATATAAATTTATATTTTGATATTTTAATTAAACATTTACCACCAGTAGTTAAAGCGTTTATGTCAGTTCCGGCTTCTATTAATTTTTCAGCACATTCCACATTATTCCATTTACAAGCAGAATGCAATGGTGTCCATTGATCATCTGTCCGAGCATTTGGATTCGCGTGATTTTCTAATAAAAACTATAAGTGGGTATAGGTAAACAATTAATAAAGTGAATGTTAAATAAATGCAATAGATTTATATTAAGTTTACCTCAACAATTGATAGATGATTACTATAACATGCTCTGTGTAAAGCCGTATAACCATCTCTATCATGAATATGAACCAAGTGAGTATGTTTCGACACCAAAGATTTGACCAAATCCAATTCACCTTGTTCAGCAGCCCATAAAATTTCCCTTTCTGGGCTAGCTAATTATAAATAAACTCATTTAGTTGTATTATAGCATAAAATAATAATAATTTAAAAAATGTATTAACTTATTTGGTTCGACACATAATATGAATTTATTTTTCATACTGCTTTTGGGGCATTAAATAACTTTTAGTTCAAATTGTATAGTTTATATTTCACTTATAATTACAACTAAGTAAACAATGAACATTTCCAAAAATAAATTAACCATTTTTTGTAATAAAGAACTGTACAAATTTGAAAATGTATACACCTACCATTTTTTAAAATAATATACAGACTCAACATCATACATTAATATTCTTACCATGGGGGTCTGGATCTTCATCCACATCGTATATATCTTGTTCCCAAGCACTTGGTGTATGCGGTATAGTTTCAAAATTGTCATTCAACAAACTTTGTTCTTCTTCAAAACGATCATTTTCCTCGTCAGACATTTTGGGATTAAAAATGAGACAAAAGTACTTTTGTTTTTTAAATGGAGCACTTCTAAACGATTTAATTTATTTAATACGAGTTTATATATTTCATCTGTTTGACTTACACAAAGTCAAAAGGGGTAGAAAAAAACAAAATGTTCAGATTATTGTTGAATATTGACAGCAGTTCGGAATGATTTTGTGTACAATTACGTTCAATAATCGCGGTTCACCAATTCAGTGTTTGTAAATTGTAAGCACATCGTAAATAATAATAGTTGCATTATCTTATTTCACGGTTATTATCACAGAGTATTATCAATGTAATCTCTTTGAAGCCGTTAAGATTAATTTGGCGGCCGAATCCGATAAGGCTGTGGATGAGTTAAATTCAAAAATATGAGGTTATGTTTTTATTTCGAATTAAAAGTTGATAACTCAGACACTCAGTAGTCAGTTTAATAATTTATACATACTTGGGAATTAGAATTTCCAGATTTTTATTTTTGTAATTTGTAACACCATTACTACCATAATCATTACAATGTTAATTATATATAAGGCACGATGTGAGTGTTAATTTTTATTTTTTACTTTTTAGTAACACTTTGTTTTGTTCCTGATATAATAACATTTTAGTAACTTGAACCAGTCAGGAGCTCAAGTTATTGTTAGAACTATTTTTACCATCTACTATTTTTAGTACATTTTAAAGAAAACAATTTTGAACAATAAAAAAATCAAATATTAGTACATTATGAGTGATTCTTCAAATAGCTCGGAATCTAGAACAAGGAAGAGGATTCAAGAGGCTAAGAATAAAGCTAGACCAGGTACTGAGAATTAACAAGAATTTTAAACTGTATAATTATATACATATTGTTATTATTTAGAAAATATATGACCCTTATGATAAAAAGTTACAATTTAACACTTCATTGCAATTTTTTTTTAAACAAATTTGTATTTTCAAGAAATTATCAATCATGTAGGTATATGATAAAACATTGGCAATACAAATTTGTCATTTTAACTACATTAGTGCTTATTCATTTAAAATTTATTTAGTTTGAATAAGTTCTCACAAAAAACTATTATTTTAATATTTTTACTTGTTGGTGCATAAACTTATCACTTTTTTGCTTTGAAATAATAATAACTGTAAAGTTGGGTTTTATTAACCAATAGTTATTATCAACGTTTAAATAACTTTAAAATGAACCTACTGTATTTGTTTGAATTTAAAATTACTCCTTTACGTAATCAACCAAAATTTTATACCAGCAAATGAAAATTGCTGTTTATCAAATCAATGGAGATATTAAAAGTTTAAAGTCTTAGATTAACAATGTTATTAATGATTTGCAATACATTTTTTTATAGAACTGAGTGATAAATATGCATGGCATGCCCATGGTTATGCTGACAATTTTAAGCCTTTTACAAAAGTACACGATAATGTAGATCGAATTGATGTGGAAATTGTGAGCCCTGAAGTATTTGTGGAAAAATACGAGCGACCCTATAAACCAGTTGTGATAAGAGGTTTACAAAATAATTGGAGAGCTTCTTATAAATGGACATTAGAAGTATTTTATAAAATTTGATTTGTTTTTAGTGCAATAGTTTTAATTTTTTTTTGTTTCAATTAGAGAATTGGAAAAAAATATCGCAACCAAAGATTTAAATGTGGAGAAGATAATCAAGGATATAGCGTTAAGATGAAAATGAAATATTTTGTTCATTACATGAATAATAATAAAGATGATAGCCCTTTGTATATATTTGACAGTAGTTATGGTGATGTAAGTTATATTTATGTTATCAATTAACATAACCGTAAATTAAATTTGATACCTCTAGAAAAATACGCTTTTATAATTGTGTTCAGCAAAAAAATAATAAAACCAGTCTCGTTCTTACCAACAGTTACTACTATTTTATCTTCTTTATAATTTTTTGCAAAACAGTTGTCACAATTGTTTTTTGTTAAAGCACTTTAAAATAAACATCTAAACGAATCAAATATTCTATCAAAATCAACTATCTGACAGTTATTTTAACTGAGCTCCCACGTCGCTTACATATCATTAATTAATAAAACATAATATTTGTATGAACATTTTTTATACAGCATCATCGAAGAAAAAAATTGTTGGATGATTATGACATACCCTTATACTTTCAAGATGACTTATTTAAATATGCAGGCGAAAAGAAAAGGCCTCCATACAGATGGTTTGTCATGGGCCCTTCTAGATCGGGGACCGGAATTCACATAGATCCATTAGGTACCAGTGCCTGGAATTCATTAATTACTGGACACAAGAGGTAAAGAAGCCGTTGAATTATTTATAATTTTTATGATTAGTATGTTAATTATGGAATGTTCAAGTAGATGGTGTCTGTTTCCTACTCATACTCCTAAAGAACTGCTCAAAGTCACTTCGGCTGAAGGTGGTAAACAACGTGATGAAGCTATCACTTGGTTTAAAATCATTTATCCTCGTACTCAGTCTCCAACTTGGCCTAAGGATTGCTCACCAGTTAGTTTTACTTTTTATATTCAAAAATTTGATCTATCTTAACATTGATGATATCTATATCTAACAAACAATAGACTATTTTAAAAATATATTTATAATTTGTTAGTACATATTTGTGTAACTGAATTATTAAAAATATTTTCTTGTTGTAACAAAACAATTTTCTTTAATTTTAGATAGAGATACTTCAAGGTCCTGGTGAAACTGTGTATGTACCTGGTGGATGGTGGCATGTAGTACTCAACTTGGATACTACTATTGCAGTAACTCAAAATTTTTGTAGCCGTACTAATTTTCCTGTAGTATGGCACAAAACAGTTAGAGGTCGACCAAAATTATCACGTAAGTGGTATAAAGTGTTGAAAAACAAGGAACCCGATTTAGCAATAGTAGCAGACTCTGTTGACTTAAAGAACAATACGGGTCTTGCATCGGATAGTTCAAGTTGTTCAAGTAGTTCTAGTAGTTCGAGCAGTTCTAGTGATGGGAATTCTAGTGAAGAAGATAGTGGACAAGAATCTCTGCATGCACATAAAAAAAGGTACCTTGTCTATTATTCTATTTACATTATTAGTGCCGATAACTTGTTCATTTGTTAAATGATATGCAATACATTTTATACGTTTTTCTTATAAATTTCAAAAACCTGCAGTTCAATTATTTTGTAATTATCAATCATTTTATGGGAGTAAAAAAAATTATATTTATTTTTTTGATAGATGTCGGATATAAAGTCAAAAATATTTTGTTTCTTTTTTGTTTGTGTGTGGAAGATTTCATTCTTCAACAACTAATATTATAAAATATTTACAGTTACATAATAATTATATATACTATGTATTACATTAAGGGTAGGTACTCAATTATATGCATCACCACGCCACTGTTGACAATTATATTTAATTACTTGAGACTACTGATAGTTAAGATTTGTAACGTTTGTTAAACTATCAAATAGTCACAAACCCCGAGAACAGAGAATGGATCTAATTGATTTTGTGATAATAATTTCTATAGATATTTTCATTATTATAAAATGTTGCCACCAATGTAGTTTGTTGATAATTGATACTAATTGGACAGCATTATTACTAAATTCATAATGAGTATTGTTTATCAATGTTGAGAAACTACTAGTTAATATTATACAGTACTATTTTGTTAAAATTATTCTTTTTATTTTCAGATGTAAATTATCTTCACCGAATTAAGTTTTAAAGAATAATTACATTTCAAGGCCAACAAACTCAATTGCAAGAATTTATACTCCAAATAGGGTTATTAATTGTAAACAAAGTATTCTATTCCTTACATATTTTTTATTTAATTTAATGTTTACTAACCTTATGTGCAGACTATTTCTTAAGTTATGAAATAAATTATGACTATGATAATAACAATTAATATTCATAACAACATTAAGTATCAATATAAAAAAAACTGTATTTTAAATAAATTATTTTGACAATATTGTGAATGTTAATTTATAATCTTCCATAATATATTATATTCCTTAATATTTTTAAAATACAATTTTTACAAGAAGTATTTTACTTATATTTTTCTTTTGATAAAAGAAAACTAATTGTTGACAAAATCAGCTAGATACAGATGAATTTTCCACTGGTAGGAGTTTTGGACCATAAAGAAGAACATACGCACAATGCCAATCACCTGTCAAAAGTGTATATTAAAATATTAGTATTGAAAATATTTTTAAAATATATATATTTCATTACCTCCTCCCGATAGTTTAAGGATATCTTCAGTTGTCACTGGTGTTACTGTGTCATCATCACATTTGATCCATTTTTCAGATGTTGGGGACTGTCGTACCCAACCGACATAATGGCCACTAGAGCTTGATCTACCTTTGTGTGTTAAGACAGCCTGAAGGGAGTAGTAACCAGAGTTATTTGAACCATAATCTGTACAAAAAAAATTTAAAGCAACAGTTAAGGATTAGGACATTGTCATAAATTATTATTTATTAGTTTATCTTAATACCATCTTCAAACCAATATGGAGCTGTAGGTTTTTCTTCTTGTTTTGATTCTGCCAACTGTTTTGCGTTTGGCTTTACACCTTCATGAGCCAATTTGTCTTCCAACTCCTTTATCATAAGTAATGCAATAATAATATTAATTAAATTATGATTTAGCTTTATTAACAACAGTCAACAACAAACATTAAGTGGTTAGGAATAGCGATTAACATGGATGTTGTTACAGTACAAACAGTGTGGCACAATACTATATCATAAACGGAACCAAAAAATTTCCCTGAAAACTGGGAGGCATGGTCGTGCCAAACAGATTAAAAGATCATTAATTTTATCATAATAGAGAAAGAACTGGCACTGTACCGAGAACAGCCAATACATAGCTTTAATAATGCCAGGTCCTTGTAACAAGCTCCATCCATTTCTACTAGTTATCTGGTTATCATATCTTTTTTTAAATCGAGTACTGAGGGGTGGCACTGACGTTAGTCATTTTACTCCAAAATGTTATCATACCTAATGTTCCGTCTATTTCTAAAAGTTTATAGCTATACTACATTAAAATTGTCAATCTACCTGAAGATAATAAAAGTGTGTTGTGTAATTAAATACACTTCTAAATTTGAAAATGTTTGTAATATGTTACTAGAAAACACACATTTTTCACAACGGAACTATATAAAATGATACATAATACAACACTAGATAATTATTGTATGGTATGTATTATGATGATGTGTATTATATGGTTAAAATAACTACAATAGAGGAAATCTAGATTTCAACTTTTCTGTGTAATAACCTGTAAGACTATAAAATATTTATATTTTATTATTACTTTTTGATTTAAGAAATAAAAAGTATCAAACAAGTAGCACACTTTATTTTAATAACTTGAAATGAGCATGTTACAATTAAAAAAAAAAAATATATGGTAATAGCTACTTTTCATTATTAATTAAAGTAACTCACATTAGTGGTAAAAAATAAATAAAAATCCGCGCCCCGACCACTGCTAAACATAATTTAAAGAGAATTGCACCAACTATACCTGGAATTTCCTTCTAACTGGTACAAGTTTCTCTTGTAGTTCCGGAGTACACAATTCAAATGCATCAAATTCGATTGGAAATTTAACATCTTTTAAGATTTTTGCATTAATCTTATCCTTTTCTTTGTAAAAGAATCTCATAAATTGAATAGTCAGGTATGCGGGCAGTCTATTGATTTTTGACTAAATTGAAGTAAACTAATATTAAGTACTGAAATATGCAATAGTAATTAATATTGTATAAACTTACTGTCTTTGTATAAACAGCATCTTTAAGAAGAATAGGAGAGTGTTTGGTGATGTGTTCTTGCATTCTCTATAAGAGGTATGAAATATAAAATTTGTATAATTTTAATTATCATGTTAAGAAAAAATATAATTTCAATAACTTCCGTATTAATATTTACATTTTTCAAACCAGAATGCATATACTTGACATCTTGAGATATAAAACAACTTAACTGCAGAACAGACTCAGTAGTTTTAGTTACTTCTTCAGTATCACTTTCTACACATTTCCATTCAACATCAAACGAACAACCAAAAAATTGATCTATTGTTGATCTAAAAGTATTAAAATTATAGTATTAAATAATATATTCTAGTTTCAAAAGAATAAATAACTTTACTTGTAATTAGTAGTTGACTTATCACTGTTTTTATTTTTCAACGCTGGTAACTTTTGTTGTAGCATACGAATTAGTTCTACCCAACACTCATTAGCATCCTAAATATATGAAATATATATATTTTATCCAAATAGTTGAATAAGAAATTCAAATAATTTATTAAGAATCAAGATGATACAACAGTATGACAATTTTATTTACTTGTTGCATATAATGTCCTTCTACTTTGTCTGCAAATCTAGGGAATGCTTGATGCAATACTTGTAAAAGTACAAGAGGTGGGATTGTTTGATTAGATTCCATGGTTCGATATAAATCACTCATTGCAATTGTGATTTTCTCAGCCGGTGCAAAATTAGATAGAGAAGAAGATGCTGAAATAGATTAGGAAAAATGAGTAAAACAAATATAAGACAATTTTCCATAAACTTACATGCTGCATTGAAATCGGTCAGGGCTTGCCGTAATTCAGGTACAGTCTTAAGGCACTGAACAGTAGCATTCAAATAACAAGTGTTGCCCAAATTGGTAAGACCCGCAGGCATATTAGTCTAAAGATGAATTAAGTTTAACAGTCTTAGTATCTACAATATTACATTGCAACATTTTAAAGAGTAATGACTTACAGCTGTTGCCAATTGTGTCTCGGTCATGTCTTCAACAAACACTGGCTTAACAGTGGGTTCTATGGGTACGTCCTCGTCCTTGCTGCCCATCATCAGTATATTCTGACCCTCAATTATCTGTATGTTGCCCCATACATCGTCTTTGAGGGTGCCACCTTTCATCATTACTTTCTGGCGGTTGGGATTGACACCAGTTAGGGCGAACAGTTGTGCCTTGAAAACAAGTGGCGGTTCGTCCGTGTTTATCTCCACGTCTGGGTATACTTCTTTTCCCCATTTTACCTTAACTGAACCCGAAAAAAAAATATATATTTAATTAAACAACACGGACTATTGACCCGATGAGTCGTTACACTCACCTGTGAATATTGGCATATCGCTGGGCGAGAAGTTTCTGTTGTTGTGTTTACGGAATTAATTATCACCGTCGTAGTTCGACAATCGTACTACGCTCTCATGAAGCACAACGCGAACGGTTCACTCTGTCAACTATTGTAAATTGCCGATGTTTACTTACCGAACGTGACAACGTTCGAAACTTTGGGAATTAATTTTGGAAATGCGAGCAGAAGTAAAACAGAAGCTTACAGAACTTCAAAATGTGCTCGTCACCCGTCGACCCTCGACAGTCATGACAAATCTATTGTTGATAACGGCCGAACGAAATTATCGCTGGTCACTGTTGCACAGTGCGGCCACTACTGACTTTCGAAATATCTTTTACCGGCCACGTATGTTCCGTAAATCTTTATTTAAACATAAACTTTTTTGATTCTCCAACATAATTTCACATTTTTAATTTCATATGCAATTATCGCCAATTTTATTTTTTGATAAAATAAAATTTAAAATCTAAAAATTGAGAAAACCTTCCTTTACAGTAGGTAGCCACCTATGGTAGTTTCCTTTTTGTTCGATACCTTTGATATCTAACCGTTTGGTCATTTAATCTATTCTGTGGTTTGGTTGCGTGTTCATAATCATTCGACAGTTAGGCCCGTTGATAATAATATAATTTTAATGTTTTTTTTTTTTTTTTTTTATAGTATCTTTATTTAAGCCATGAACAAAAATCAATCTAGTTACTTTTTAACAAGTTCAATACCTACTTTAGATCGTGGACTAATTCCTTTCTTAAAGGATCTTTGCAAGTACTGATATATGATCAATATCATCAAATAATTGTATTAAGAACTTTGTTCATTTTTTGTTAAATCTAACTATTCCTTCGAGGTGTGCGAGACTGCATGATTTTTTACAGAATTTAATTATCAATAATGAATGTGTTACAGTAATTAAAAGGTCAAAATCGTTCCAAGTCATTCGGTTTGACGGTACTTACTATAGGCTGATAGACCGTATTCGCTCAGAATCGTTCTTCGTGTACAAAGATATACATATATACATATCATTGAATTTAAATTGTACACATCCATCACAGTGCCTCTCTAGATTCAAGATATACAGCAGAGCGTTACGCGCTTACCTTTTTTTTTATGATAACTTTTTATTATTAAATAATATTAGATATACATATTTAGAAGGTACAAAAATACATTGATAACACGACTATTTTTCTGGATAACATAAAAATTAAAATTATAAAAAATAAAAAAAATATAGGCTCTAATTTTAAGAGACATATGAGTTAAGTGTAAGTTAGTTTAATTAGAACAGCACTAAACTAGTAAGTTAAAATGATCTGGAATTTTTAACTGATTAACTCGTTAAGGGGATTTTATCTTTCATTGATGTCTACCAAACCTAACCTATTGTACAGAATATTTTAGTCACTGAATAAAACTTCTGAAATCGTATTGAATTGGTCATGATTTTTAGAATATTGATGACCTAAATAACGATATAATAATGCACTGTAAAAATTGGAAAAAAAAAATTAAAAATAATAATAAAAAATCTACTTCAATAAGTGAAAAACATTTAATTTAAAAATAATTATAATGCTTATTAGAGACAATAATGTGTGTCAGAGCTTGTCACTGTTCTATGGTCAGAGTAATTAACATAATATGAATGCCGTAAAGGGCTTTGCGCTCTACTGATAGATAGGGAGAAGACAAGTTGCGTCACCGCCAGATAGCGCAGCACTTGGCAGCCGTCCCGCGGCTATTGACAGTATCTGGCTAGCTCGTTCTCACTTGTCATTACTAGTGTCCAATTGCATGTATATATAAAACTAAATCTGTAATTATAGACGTGAGGCGCTCGTAGTAGCCTGCGTAACCTAGCCATACGGCAAACTCTGACGCTACGCGTTGGATTGATGAATTCTTGCAAACTTTGCAAACTTGTAAATAATGATCTAGAACGACACCCAATTTACTCATTGCTTCACTGTGCACTATGTGGTCCTCCGCCACGGATGAACCGCGCACCGAAGTAGTCTTAACGTTCGGCTAACCACAAATTCGCCTCACACCACAAAATTTTTTTTGGATTTAAGGAGCATTTTTTTTCATCTCCAACGATGAAAAGCGTGATATTATATATAATACAATTACAATCAATGACATTGTATATCTAAGGGCCGGTATTTCAATGTATACTTAAGCTTAAGCTTAAGACTAGGTCAAGCTTAAATATAGTTTTCCGTATTTCAATTAAGGTTTAAGAGATAAACCATACTTTTTCGCGGCTTATCTTAAGGAACACTCAAGATATGGTTTAAGCTGATCAGGTGTGGTTTATCTATGATATTGATTGATAAACAACATTTTAAATTTTAATAAACAGTTAAATAGTTAAACGTTAAACAGTTAATAGACTGTAGTTTATATAGAATATAGTTGAAGGTACTACAACTCTAGTACGTAACTAATATATTTTATAAAAAAACGGCATACAATTATGGATTCTTCGTCAAGTTCAAGTGATGATGAAACTGTAATTGCATTTGTAAATAGACTTGGTCAGCCAAGAAAACAACGCATTTTTCGAAACCGAATCGATAATTTTCTCGAGTGGGACGAGAACGAATTTTTTAATCGATTTCGTTTAACTAAACGATGTGTAAATATTGTATTGGACCTAATCACATTCAAAATTCAATCGTCTACTGACCGGTAAGAATGGATTCCTATAGTATAATTTTTTTTTATAATAGAAACTTACAATATAATAATAGTATTATTATATAAAATATTTTATATATTCAGGAATCATGCAGTTACACCAGCACAAATGATTTTAATTACAATACGTTTCCTTGCATCTAGTGGTATGTTAATCACAGTAGGAGATTTTACAGGAATACATAAAACAACAGCTGGAAAACATATATGGAAGGTTTTACAAGCTATAGCCGAATTGAAATCTACATTTTTAACATTTCCGAATGATCCAATGACTATTCAAAATTTAAAAAAAAATTTTTATAATATTGCAAAATTTCCCAAAGTTGTTGGTGCATTGGATTGTACGCATGTAAAAATACAGTCACCTGGTATGTACCTACATAATAATTACTATCTTTCTTCCAGTTATTATAAAATAAGAAAACATTTGTTTTACAGGTGGATTAAACGCAGAGATATACAGAAATAGGAAGCAGTTTTTTTCAATTAATGTTCAGGCAATTTGTGATTCAAATCTAAAATTTCTTGATGTAGTTTCACGGTGGCAGGGGTCAGCCCACGATTCGCGAATTTTTCAACATTCCAAAATATACTCACGTTTTCAAAACAGGGAATTCTATATGGATAATATTTATGACGCAGTTGGTAGGAATATATTTTTTCCTAAACATGTTATGAAGATATTATCAAGTATTTGAATGTTGAATTGTATTTATTAGATAATGATTATTTAATTATTCTATCATGATATTAAGGATACATTTTGTTGAAGTACACAGATGTACAGAAGCTAAAGATTTTGTTATGAATGCTTAAGAACCCCGGGTTACTTATTATATGTAGAATGTATGTTATTAGCAGTAGTAATATTGTACAGGCCACGGCCTGCCAAAACAGAATGTGCTGAGCAAACCCTTTCGGCCCGGACGAAGCAGGACTCGCTGTGTATAACACAGTCTTGGTTTATAATCAGAGCCTTATGATTGTCAGAACCTCGCATAGCATTCGGAACATTTTATATTAATTGTATTAATTTATAATAGCGTATGCCGTTATTTCAGACACCCAATAAAGTGAACTAGTTTCTTTTCAATTTGTGTTGTGACTAAATTTATTTGTGACTGAACTGCACTTTCGAGCGTTCGCAACAGTTTATAATAACAAGATCTTTCGGTTTCGATCTTGTACCGAAGGCGGGAATGTTTAAAAGTCGAGTTTTGAGTGTCTAGAAATCTCCCATGGCCCACGAAAATCGGCAATTAAATGTCCGGTGCTTTTTTGTACGTGTAAAAAAATATAAATTCGAAAGCCATCTTAGAGTGTCTATCAAGACTGTCTTCACCCTTCTACTAAGACGAAACCAGAATGAGCAATCCACCAAGAGGCGGAACTAAGATATTTTACGCCCGGGGAAAATATTAAAACTATGCCAAATCATCATAGACCAAGGCTGAAAATATATCATTCACTACATTTGTTTTCTAATAACTAGAAATTCAATTATAAACACACTACATACTTATCGACTTTTAAACGCATAATAATGTTAACTAACAAAATTAAAAATATCAAGCTAGTTCTTACTCATAGACAGTCTTGTATAAAGTACTTAAGTAAAAGTATTCAAATACTTTTTAAGTACACAAATATGTATTCTAAATACATTTGAAAAAAGTACTTGTACACAGTATTTAAATACTTTTTTGAAAGTATCTGTACGACTGTACTTAAAATCAAATACTATCTATTTTTAAATACTTTTTTCGTCTTACATTATGTGCAGGGACGCCAAATTTAAATAAAATAATACAAATTGTACATCCTCTTGATTTATAAATAGTTTATCGTTTTGTAGTGATATATTGTAATATTTTTAGAGTCCTAAGTATTTGATGGTACATACAACAAAGACTAAAAAATACTGCTTTCTTATTCTAATGATTAAATGTATCTATAAGAACATAGGATCAAGGTAAAAAGGTTAAACACATTGAAAAAAAAAAGTATTCGAAAATATCTACTAATACTTTTTAAAAGTATCCTTTACAAGACTGACCAAAACCCAAAGTAGGTATTGAATGTTATTCCTTCCAGATATTGCATTTGCACCAATATTGTTCACTATTGATAATAATGCAGCTCATTATAGGTATTATTTTATTCCCTGATCTTTCATTTTATCATTATGCGGCTCATGATTCTCTTATCACTGAGCCCCTCTGTATTGGAAAATCAATAATATAATATTGTCTCACAGAAAGTCACGTTGCGTAAAGAGAAATAAAAAATTAAAAAGTATTTTGGGTTAACACTAAAGTCTAAAAATATTTTGGTATACCTACATATTATTACACTCCAAAGTATAATTTAGCACAGACAATAATACCTATATATGTATTTCGAGTTCACTAAAGAGATTTAATTGTGCCGCCGATTTCATCAACTGATAAATGATAATACACATCAATTTATCGTCTAGGCCTATCGGATACGAATTTTATAATTATAATATATAGAGAAATCGATCTGCAGGTGGTCGATATTTAAAAAATAGGCTTAGAAATATCTATAAGATTAAAATTGAAAAAAAAAAATTTGGAAGAGGAACGTGGAAGCCCAAAGTCAAATACTTTTTAAAGAGCGAGAAAAAAAGTTTAGAAATTGATATGGTACTTACTAGCATGTAAAGTTTAAAAATGTACTTAAAAATATTTACAAAAAAAATTGAAAGGGAACGTTGGAGCCCGCAGGCAAATACTTTTTAAGGAGTGAGAAAAAAAATTAATATGGCACCAGGTTGTTATTGTTTGAAAAATCTATATAAAAAAATCATTAATATTTAAATTGATAGTAAAATTTTTGAAAGGGAACGTTGGAGCCCGCAGGCAAATACTTTTTAAGGAGTGAGAAATAAAATTAATATGGTATCAGATTGTTAATTTTTAACAAATCTATGTATAAGAAAATCATTAATATTTAAATTAAAAAAAAATTTTTTGAAGGGGAACGTTTGAGCCCGCAGGCAAATACTTTTTAAAGAGTAAGAAAATTAAATTTAGAAAAAAATTAATACGGCACAAGGTTGACGATGTTTAAAAAATTGGTTTAGAAATATCTATAAGATTTAAATTGATAAAAAAAATTTGGAAGGGGAACGTTGGAGCCCGCAGACAAATACTTTTTAAGGAGTGAGAAAAAAATTAGTATGGCATCAGGTTGTAATTTTTAACAAATCCATATAAGGAAATCAAAATAATTTAATTAATAAAAAAAATGTTAAAGGGGAACGTTTGAGCCCACAGGCAAACACTTTTTAGGGAGTAAGAAAAAAAATTATTACCTATGGCATCAGGTTGTTAATTTTTAAGAAATCTATATATTATAAGAAAATCGTTAATATTTAAATTTAAAAAAAAAATTTTGAAGGGGAACGTTTGAGCCGCAGGCAAATACTTTTTAAGAAGTGAGAAAAAAATTACATTATTTAGATAGGTACCTACACGAGTACCTACGAGTATAGAAGTATATTATTCATAAGTGCGCACACGTCACTATGATACAGATATTAGGTGAATAATAGAAGTTAGGTAAGATACACTACCTTAATAGTTATCTATAACTTATAACGTTGGATTTGGAAAAAAAATTACTATCTTTAAATTAAAATTGTATTTTATGAGTCATAAAAACATTCTAACAAATCGGTGTACTAAAATGACACCGGAACATATATGGAACAATAAATAGTTATTACCTAATTGTTATTGGAAATTGAAACTAAATGCATATATTTTTTATTAATATTGAAAATATTAATATTAATATATTTTATATATTATATATTAATATATTAATATTGCCACACATATATTTTTAGGACATAAAATATCATATATATATCAAGTATTTTAAAAGAATATTAAGAGAATAACTTATTGCCTATTTTAAACGACATAAAAATTTTATGAATTTTAAGAGAATATAAATCCGGCCTGTACTTTTGACTTATAAGTTAGTACATGTATTTCTATAAATTAAACCAAAATGTATGTGTATATTTCAAGTACCTATAGTACCTATGTGCACCTATTAATTATTATAATATTTCTACGACCTGGAACAGGAAAAACGATTACGGCGTTTGTATTATTCAATCTCGCGTATTTTATACATTTCAAAATCGGAACTAAAAATATATTCGTTTACAACACTTGGATAGCACATTTTTAGTGACATTAAATATTTAATTTAACTTTAAAAAGTAAATTTGAGAACCAAATAAATACAAAACAAACTTACATTTAAACATTTATTCTTTCAGCATATCCGTCAGAATCCGTGACGTGTGCACTGTGCACAATAGCTACGACGTCACTCTGGAAACGCTCCAGATACATATCTGAAAATATTGTTATTTGTGAAAAATAAAACCATACGAAACGCAGTATATTTTTTGTTCATGTCAGTTTCGTTTTATAAAATTTTAGAATTTTTCATCGACTGTGTCTTCCGCGTCGACTTTGACAATTGCCATAGAATGTAAATGATAGATATTATATTATACGTCCATATGATGAATCCTAAAATAATAATATAATAATATAATAATATAATGCAACTTTTTATATCAATGAGTTCCGTGTTTAGGAACAATTTGATAGTGTATATAATTAATATTAGAAGCATATAGGCATATTTATTTTTATGAATCTTTAAGTAAAACTGTGATTATAAATAAATGTAATTTTTGGTTTTTAGAGTTAATTTACAGGTTACAAAAATTAAAATTATTTTTTCAAAAAACCATGTACATGTAATACAAAATTCATCATAATGTATTTGATCATTATTTTTTTCTATACATACCTACTCAATGCAATTTTCAAAATACTTCAACTAATTTTTAGCTTTTATTTTGCGAGACATAAGAACGCCTATGTGTTGCATGTTCAACACAATTTATAATTAATTGTATAAATATATTATTATCATATTCTACGACCTGCATGTGCCTTCGTCACCTACTCACTTGTGCTTACGTATTTTATAAGCACGTAAAATATGCCTCTGCGTGACCCGAGTAGCAGATTGTCCGTGGCAATAAATATTTATTTATTAAAAGATTAAAACGTAAATGTAAGCCCCTAAGATTTTTATTTTTTGCTTATTACAATTTACAGTCTATTGCTATAATGGATGGTAACCTTAAAAAAAATCATTTCGTTTTTTCCAAGTCGTCCCTGACACAGACTCAGATTGGTTGCGGTGTGTCTTATAATTTACAATTTATTTAACTTTATTTATTTATTTATTTATAGCGGCTACACGTTTCTGGACGATAACGGCAGCAAAATCTGACAGCACGGTAGTTCTTGGTTTAGCCGCTAGATCGCCATACCATATTATAGGACTTTATTTAATTTAATCGGATCTAGGTATAAAACGAGTATTGGTGGAAAGGGACAATGTATACTTTAGAAAGAGACTTGTACATAGGTTTTTACTTTTTATCATAGTTCAATTTTTTAGCAAGTCATGCGTATATAATATTGCTTAAACTAAAAATGCTCATCACTCACTTATAAACTGAATAATCGACAATAAACTATTATAGGTACCACATCTAAAACGCGTTAAAAAAGAAACATCTCAAAAAAGAAACATCATAAAAATACTATTATATACTAATACATTTTGTGTACTCGATGTCCGTACTCCGTAAATGTTCTTAACATTGTAGATTGTCTGATTGTAATAGTTACGTATTAAACAAATCACTGCGTCACAGTATCCGAACACATATGATATAATATTAATATTTTAATATTAGGTATACATTTTGCAGTAGGTATTCATATTTTAAGAAACTACTGCTCAACTTTTTTTGATTTTCAAGTTTTTTGAATCAGCAAAAAACTTTTTATCGCCAATAATTTTAAAAATTTTTAGAAAATCAAAAATTTCTTATTCCTATAAAATATAAATAGCTCAAAACTATTAAAAGTATATTGAAAACTCCGATTTTCATTATTTTTTTTTTCCTCGATGCTTTTAAAAACTGTTATTTTTTTACTTTTGAACCCCAGAGTATCAACTAGATGATAGAAGATGCTGAAGTAGAAATCATTGCATTTTTACTGCTCCAAAACGTGATAATAGACGCAAAAAAACGTCACATCTTTATAAAAATTAAAAACAATACATTCATCACTCCACTTATTAGAATCTAAAATAATTGAATTGTTCTGTTTCAATTTCAGATATTTTTTGCATAGGACACCGAGTATACCCTTCAAGATCAGTGGGCAGTGGCATACCTAGATACTTTTATTTAGTATATGAAAGTAAATAGATAGGTAGGTACATTACAAACATTTATTTTGAAAGTAGTACCTACATTATTGGTGATATTATAATATAAAATTATAGGACTAAAGTTAATTATTTAATGTTAAACTAAACATAAATTGAAATTATTTAGTAAAATCTAGTTGTTCACATGTTAATTTTTGGAAATCTGATAATAAGATAACTCGCATGTACTTATATAACTATTTTATTTATTATTAACGCAATAGTGCATTTTCAATCATTTTTTTAAACTGTTTGAACCGACGACGTAGCCGAGGGAACTATAGTTTCCTAAAATTTGCACGTACATTTTCAATCTACATCTATACGTAACATAAATAAAACCAAATGGTTAAATAATTGATTAAAATACAATATTTGGTATGTGTATGTGTGTTTCAAAAAAATATTTTAATCGTACAAAAAAAAAAACAAATCACATATTAAAATTAAAACATCAAAATGCCCCGAAGCAATTATTCAGTTAGGTGCTTTCAAAATTTATAGTTTTTTTTACAACGTATATATTAAGTATCATAAATTATAATGCAGTATATATAGGTGCCATCATTTATAATGACAGATAAAAATTACAAAAACAAATTTTCCTTAGTATTTAAATTTTAATTAAAAAATGTATTAAACAAGCCATGGAAGTCGGGAGGGGGTGAAAGAAAAATTATTAAAATGATTCTATATGTACACATGCGACATGCCCATCGATTAAACATTTAATATTTCGATTATCAATATTCAATAGTAATGTTCTATTAAGCCTTCATGGACAAATTTCCAATTGGGGAATGGATTAAATATATTAGTGTTTTTTTTTATACCTTAATAATATTAAGAGAGTGCATACGGAGTGGGGATGATGGGCTCAGAGAGATTTAACTTAACATTCTACAACATTGAACATATTATACAACATACGCGATTGTATTCACTAAAGCGTCATATACCTATAATATACGTGTATAGTAATTAATAATTCGTAGTGCTTATACCTACACCGTGCTAGCACGTGACGGACACACTTTTATAATAATATGTTCCGTATAGATAAGCGCGTATTTTATATTAAGCGAGGCGAGATGACGCTGTGTAGGAAATCCTTATAACATAATGGACCGCGTTTACACTTGTGTTATAATATAATAATAATTGTTCAATTATAAAAAATAAAAAGTGAAAGATTTATACTTAATAAGTTTTAATAGTTATAACAATATAATAATTACGTCAGTGGCGTAGCCAGGGGGAGGGCCAGAGGGGCCATGGCCCCCCCCATGGGCCGTGTTTTTTTATTATTGTTTTTATATCAGTACGTCCATAGAGTATGAAAAAAGTAGAAATCACGAACTAATATGTACATATTAGTTCGTGGTAGAAATATTATTCATTATCACGATTTAAGATAGTCTCCTCAAATGCCAAATGGTGTTTATTATCTATAGCTGCGCTATGGTACCTAGTTCGGTTACAAACGTGAGTGTATCACCGCCATGATTAAAGATATAATTTAATATAAGATATCTTTAATAGTGATCACCACTTACCAACACGACACGCGTATCAATGTTACCACCTGTTTTGTCTAGGCGATCAGCAGTGAATTTTATATAATATTTTATTGTATTGGATGTTCCTTGCGGTAACCGACCGCGCTCGCGTTTCCCTAGCAACCACATGCCGCCGGCTTATCACATTCACACTGCCAGTTTATCACGCCACGTTAATATTAAAACCTTATGTAATATAAATTTTGTTTGCAATAAATTATTATAACATATATAAAGTTGTTAAATATTTTATTAATGTCAGCCGGATGTATTTTGTATTTAGTATTATATGTGGTCACATAATAAGTATACAAATAATCTCAATTATTTTTTATAATAAAAACAGTACAAATTTAATTTTTTTGTTGGCCCCCCCCTTTTAGAAATCCTGGCTACGCCACTGAATTACGTATATAATATAGCTGCAGTATATCACTTGGGCAGTTGGGCCACAGTGTTGAAGTAAGACTTATACAGCTGAAATGAACACTTGTCATATTATCATCTACCTACGTCCTACCTATTATATAGGTATTTTGTTGTATATATAGGTCCTTGTTGTATCATTGAACTATATTACTAATAAATAATAGTTACAGCTAGTGTGAATACATTTTAATTTATAATTTTTTTTATGAAGTAGGTACCTATCATATGTCTTACAATTATACAATTATTATTCATCGCAATATAATAGATATTACAAATTATTCATATTTTTTTGTAAAATGAAACAATTTACTTATTAGACGGCGAGACTTATTATATTGATATTGATATATGATTGAAGTTTGATACATCATACATGCCGTGGAAGGTAGTAGGTACCTATATATTTAGTTTATTTACCAATACCAAATACAATAAATAACGATTACACAAAAAATTGACAGAAATCATTTTTATTTTTCGATCAAGAACGGAGGAACTATTTTTCGTTTATACTTCATTTTGGTCTTTGGAAAAAAAAAATTATCGCTACGCGCTGCACAGAAATACGTATATGGAGACAATTTTTAGTATCATTGACGACAGACAATGAATAATACCCATGATAATATTATGATCTTTTATCGGCAAAAAATCCTCAAATTCTTCACAGAATCGTCATTTTAGATAAACATCTCAACCCATCCGGTGTGCTGACTGCTGATAATCTTCATATTTATCACAACGTTTTCGTTTTCGATAAGAATATCCTAACCCACAAAATTATGTGATTTATTATATTATGTCAATATTATATACTTATAGTAGTAGTAGTAGTACTCCGTTTTTATTGTCGAATTGACGATTGTCGACTGCTATAAGTTACAAACGTTGGCCATCATATTATTGGTTACGAGTATATGTGCAAGCATGATACACATAATCACGCATGTGTTATAGATTATAATATTAAATATATATATTATATATATGTACAAACGTACACTGAGGATGCCTGTGTGTAGCTATTTTATATTTAACTTGCTGTAGTCGATCTGTAAAAGGGCTATGACGAGTATTGTATACAACGTACGAAGCAATGAAAAAAAAAAGTATGTTATATAGTGTTATCGATAATAATATGATTAGTTGTACCTATTACAATTTACACTCGTTCGTTTAAGTCTACCGAGACAAATGACAATGTTTTATGCTAGGAAATAATACGATTTTATAGGTACCGTAATCATTTTTTCATCTAAACCGCAACGCTTTGTTTTATTTGATCTTATAAAATAAAAATAAGTAATGGGTTAATCGAACGCCGATTAATTGTTTGGTTTTAAATTCGCTATGCGCCATCTGATGTATGCAGATGCGGTTAATACAATATATATATATATATATATATATATATATGTATATAGGAAGGTACTTAGGTACTATACACTGGCGGACAGCAGGCCGTGCTGTACATGTTTTATACATATAACATATTGTAGGAACCTATACCGACTACCGGTCTGCGGTAGTACGGTATACACCCGCCAAAAGTGATTATGCACACACTACGCACAACGTGTAATATTGTTGTATAGGTAGTTATTATCGTTCCGCCCAATTCACACCTTCATAAATTAAATAAATATTCGTATCTCTATTAAGTCGTTAGTCGTTACCTATTATAAATATTTCAAGTAGTTTTGAATTACGAAGCCGCTTAATATGAACTAGTTTGAACTGGTATGCCTATGCGTAGTATCTATTATATTATATTATGCAGAAATGTTCACGTGAAAAAAATTAGCAAATGGGTCGACGATTTGATTGGAAATTCTCAAAACCTCCTATTCCCAAGTATAATAAATTAAACGTCGTCCGTAGACGTGTTTATAAGATTACATTTTCCAAATGTCGTTTTATTATTAAAATAATATATTCTGTGGGTTTGTTGCTGTATTGTGCGTTTAATATATTACCTATATTTCATATACGTCTAGCTATAGTATATTGTGCGTCATTGATCTTATTATAGTGTCTTGCTCGATATAATATGTGAGCTTCTAGATCGATGACCCTGTGATGTTGTTTTTGTCGTTAACGGGTTAATGATAAATGTGTATGTTTTGATTCGGTTGTAGTGTTATTATTTGTTATTTAGTACAAGGAAACGAGTTTTCGATTGAATTGTTTAACAATCCTATATCAGTGGAATTTGTTGTGTTTTTAACAGCCACTTAAAAAATATATGAGTTTAAATGTGTTTCGTGTTTTGTCTTTCGGCTCTATAGTTGGATTTTCCAGGTAGTATAATTGTAATATTACCTGCATTAATAATACCTAATAAATATGAGAGTTAGGTACCTTCACAATTTTATTTCAATCGGTTATCATTAGACTGTAATGTAGTTAAAATTTATGATTATTGATAAGTATTACATTTATATACAGAAAAAAACCGTATTTATAGTAATATTATAATTTATAAGTTATAAATAGTACGAGCAATTTAAGCCCAAATAAACAAAACAAGTTAATAACTTAATTATTATAAGGAGATGGTGTCACATATCTAAAGTGTTATCAACTATAATATAATATACCTGCTACCATTAAAATCAAATTTATGATATAATTTAAGATGTATACCCTCCATACTACACTACATATTTTAAAATAGTATATATTATATTATTATACCAGATACTTATATATTCAATTTATTTTACAACCGTATAAATACGTTAGTAAATTATCGCTAAGATCACCGTCGGGCACATATGTAGATCTATGGTATATCATTCACAAGAGAGAATTTAGATGATAATCAAAGTATCAAACCAGTATGTGATTTCAAATGCATTAATATCAAATAAAAATATGAATCCGCGGAATTGACTTGGAGCAGGTTTCCTTCTTTGGAACTTCGTAGCTCAGCGACGGAACTGCATAATCGGATTTCCACTTTATATTATTATCAGACGATGATTAATTACTGATTCGGAGATACCAACATAATAATTATTATATTCCTCTCTGAAATTAAGTAGATATCACAGATATCTGTATAGATAATAATATAATATAATCCATCTGTGGTAGATACATAATATTATAATAATAACTTATTAAAATTGATAATAGTTTAGAGCACTCATTGGCTATTACCTATACTGAATGTATGTTCATCAATATTTTCAAGTAAGAAATTGGAGATTATCGATACGTATCGGGGCAAACTCAGTAGTTCTTAAGAAGTTACATGTGCGGTATACCAGCGTAACGTAAGTATACCGACCCGGCGACTTTCCTCGGATCCAGACTTACCTACTACATATCGATACATAGAAAATCTTGTTCGACTTTTAGACATTTTGTTGTTTTTAGCAATACAAATATATGTATATATATATTATATACAACAACAAATGTTCATAAATCTTAAATACATCATAGGGTACATATAACACATCATATTATATAGTACCAACACACACGTATAATGAAATAAACATATTTTATAAATTAAAATATTATAGGTACCTATCTACCTATCAATAATAATCTTTGACTACATCATCCTTATAAGTTATGAATGATCTAAGGATGAGAATAATATATATACTTATATAAACGTGGAAGTTTGAATATTGGTAATACATTTTAGATTCTGAGCGGAGCGATGATTATATTAGTATATTGATTTTACAATGACATGTGTTTTTTATTTTTATTTTTTTTGTGTCTGTGTACACGATAAGTAGTCGAAAAAATGCTTTGATTTTCAACTTCAGTATGTTGTTCGATCGGAAAGCGAATCTAGTTGGTGCACTCGGGAGGTAATTTTTTAAAATTCCCAATAGTTTTCAAAAGCGCAGGGAAAAATAAAATAAAAATTAAGGAAAAACCGGATTTTTTACGCAAAATCGGTTTTCAACAAAATCGATTTTGGATTTTGGTATAACTCTAAAACAAATGATCGCAGATGTATGAAATTTTCACTGGTTATTTATATTAGAATTTTCTACAGACGACAAAATTTTCAAAATATTTTGAATTGTTTTGAACTGTTTACGGACATACTCAGTTTACTATTTTTTTAGGTTTTTTTTCTATGAATGTCAATTAAATTTTATTTGTTGGGTAAAAAAGCTTGAACATTTAATACAAGGATCCTAATATATTGTTACAATGACTCATGAAAAATATAAAAAAATTATAGTCACAATTTGTTTCAAGTTCGATTTATGACAACATTTATCAAATTTTAAATTTAAAAATATTTTTTTATAGCTAAGGATTGAAATTTTAAAACAAGGTTCCACTTAGTAGGTTATTATGTAACTACAAAATCTCAAAAATATAATAACAGTTTTTTTTTATAGTTATTTTATGATCAAATTTTGACGAAATTATACATATTAAATAACCAAGATTAACGATTTTAGTTATTTTGTTGTAATTTTATAATATTAATTCAACTTACTGGCTACCGTATTAATAATATGATATTATAACAATATAAAATATATAAAATAAAATATTCACACTGACAAACGTCTCAGCTCAGAATCGTTTTTCGTATACAATAGATCGTATACATATTATATATCATGAAATTTAAATGTAATACCATCCATTATATTATAGTGATCCACTCGTAACCTACTGTACAGCTGAGTGACATTAACCCGCCCTTTTTTTTATATTAATATATTGTAATATACATTTTTGCAGCTGCGTTCAAATTGTTTAAAATACAATTTTTTAATTCTTCACAGTTTATCGTTATAATTGCTATATTGCAATTTTATGTTGGTAATTAATTACACTTTTATTGTCATAAAAAAATCCTAATAAATAAATAACCTGTCGTTTAACTGTAAACCATAAGACATTAAAGATTATAGTACCTATTCTCCAAAGCCCATTTGGTACAATATGTCGATTTTATTTTTCAATTCAAAACATTAGCGAGACCTATTTTTTATGTAAAAATTATTGTTTAATTATTCATACATGCCAGAAGTTATATATGAATATTTTACTAAAAAATTGAAAACATAATTATATTATTATTATATGTTCACAACGTACCGCATGCGGAATGAACATGTTATTTTAGTTATATACCTAGTTTATGACAGTAATCGATTGCGTACACCCAATGTTATATAAAAAACATGATAAATTACATGCAATTTTACGATAACGATAACATAATAAAATTATTGCAGTACGGAACTTTATATATCCGGTTGAGGTTTTGAATTATTCACAAACACACACAATAGTGTAAAAATATTAATGAGTTGTGACAACTTAAGTCAGACCAATATTGTAGTAATCACAAAATATTCAATTTAGAGGTATACATTATACAATCATGTTGAAAAAGCGGGTAAGTGGGAACGCCTCCTGTATATATTAGGTGTCATGACATGTGTTAAGAGAAAACACTGTAATGGATGTATTAAATTTGAACTCAATATATAAAATATTAAAATCATTGTACCTACCTATATGAAAAATGATTCTGAGCGAAGACGATATAAATTTTCATGATATCAGTGGGGTACACAGGGGGGGGGGGGACAGACTGAAGCCCCCCATATCCCTTCTTAATATTACATGATAAAAAAATATTTATCAAGTTTCAACGGTCGTCAACTAGTAAGCAAGACGTAATAAAAGTCTTACCAGAATGAATTTATTTTTGTATAAACATTGTATATGCATACCAATTTTTCTAAAAAGATCAATGATTCATTTTCAAGCCCCCTCATTGAAAACTTGCGTACGCCACAGCATGATATTATTGTGATTAATGTAATTTATTAGGAAATATAGTAGGTACCTATACTAAAGTAAGTAAAATGCATTTTTGTGGAAAAACTGTATTTTAAAATGTCATTGTCTGTATAAAATATAGTATTACATTTTAAAGTCTCAAGTTCCCATGAATAATATTTTTAAATTACAACAAAATAACTAAAATTAATAATTATTCGTCGTTTAAATATCTAATTTAGTCCAAATTTGAACTTAAAATGTCTATAAACAAACTATGCTTATATATTTTATAGATTCTTTGGTAATAGTTTTAAAATTCTTAACTATATAAAAATTGAATATTTTATATATTTTTAACCAAAAACTAATTTGTAGTTGCACATTTTCCATTTTTTGATGAATATTGTTAACATTTGAACTTCAAATACTTCAGAAAAAAAATTGTAAATATGGATCTTCAATATAATATATAAACTGCTATTATAAAAATTATAAGGAGTTATAAATATTTATAAAAAAATTGAAATTGAAAATGTCTATAAATAGCTCACAACGAATTAAAATATTTGAATAATGTTATCATGTATAGAAAATGATAAGATAAACATTTGACTAAAATTTCAAGTTATCTTTTTTTTCATTTAAGGTAGGAGAACTTACCCTGCACTGTGCATTGCGAGTTACACAACATCGCGACGATGTTGAATTTAGATCACAAAAAAACATCACATATTAACAACAGTGCAATGTTCTATAACTGTTTCATAAAAATAAAGTTTTATATGTCAATATGTAACTTAACTTAGATGTTAATTGTGTAACACTTAAGCGATATTACAATGTAACTAAACTACAAAGTTTAATTTTTACTATAAAAATACAAAAGTGATACATTTAGGAGGATTAAAGGGGAAAATGTCCCAAGCGGAAAATTATAGCTTTTGCTTAAGTGTTCATGGTTTTTAATTTTTAACTTTTAAAATTGTTTAGTATTGTTATCGTTATGTATTTAAAGTACATACCTGTATACTTGCAAATTTTGTGTTTTAAAAAATATTGTTGAGCATCTATAATTAGAAATCAAACAATTATACGATACTTTCCCCGTAAAAAATGGCAACTCTTAAAAAAATTATGATTATTCAACTCCTTTTGGATTTAACTTTTGTATGCAATGTTCGAAAATTCGATACAAGCTCTACCTGATCTGCCCGATTAATCAATGGCAGCCAATAATAATTAAATACTAATTTCTACTTATTATTTCTCCAACAAGTAATAACTAATAGCAACCATTTATAAACAAAAATGTACATCGTACTTTTCCTAAATCTAAAAATCCCTGTTTGAGCACCTCCCCGGGTGGTTTTCGTTAAAGGCGCCGCTATGCCAGTGCGCGGCGGTGAACCGCAACGTTGTGTGTTTGCGAAAAACAGAAAATTAGAGGTCTACTATAAAAGTTATTATAGAATTATAGGTATTATACTATTAAAGATCTCTTATAATTCACCTCTAATTTTCTGTTTTTCACAATTCACTCTAATTTTTAAACTTATGGAGATAAACGCTGTCTGCTAGGGGTAAAATGATAGTGATACAAATAATTATTCGAATATAATTATGTCATAATTTATTGATTTCCACGCTCTAATATTGGAAAGTCATATTCCGTAAATATCTCTAATTAATGCACGACATGCATGATAATTTGCCATTTTCAATTGTGGGTAAAAAATAGCGTTGAATGTTCTACATCTATGGTTAAATATAATAATACAATAAAATATTATTAAAAAGATATTTATAGAAAAACCCAGGACAATTGGTTATCGTCTTATCTAGAATAAATTATTATTATTGTTATTTTTTTTGGCACCAATTTCTTTCTCCAGAGTCTGGACACTGCTGGCTACACATAAAACTATGCCTGGACACTAGTCTCTAGTGCCATACTTCAGACTTTTTAAGTTTTCACACAAGCTTGACGATCTAAAACGTTGTTCATTGCGTGATTATCATTTTTGATAATTGGTACCTACTTAAAAAATCTTTTTAATTTTTGTGGAAATTAAGTCAAGAACTGGACAAAAAATCATAATATATCTGATAAAATTAAAATCAATTCATCAACCTGCAGATTCTTGATTTAGGACATTATTTTTCAATGAGTTATAAATAGGGTTAGAAAAAATATAAATTAAAAATCTACATTACATATTATATACATTTATTCAAGAAAATCATAGGAAAATGCAAAAAGTTTTTTGTATTAGACCTATGAATTTAATTTAATTTTTGTAAGCTATGTTTTGGAGTTCTATGAAAACAATATGCAAATGCTACAAATTCCTAACCCTAGTTCTACATGTGAATATAACAAAATATTAAATAATATTTTCTAATTTGAAATCAATTTCAGTACGATACAATTTTAATCATGACCCATTAAAATATTTCAACTTACTGTAATAGGCAGTTGATATTAACTCTTAAAAATTATATTTAAAAGCCTTCTAATCACACACATTAGAAATCTGTTAGGTTAGGGCGTAGGCAGTTAGGATATAATAATATGTGGCCATGCTCCAAACATCAGTTCGATCCCGGACAAATATTTTTGCATTTTTTTTTAAGAAAATACTTTTCACGTTAAATAATAACTGGTAGCAACGTCTAGGTAATGTTATTTTGCGATTCTTACGCGGTTGGTTTGTTACTAGGACATTTTATTGAAATGTCGCATAGATGTTAATTTATAATATTGTTAAAATGTCGCGAGAAAATATGGATACAATATTACATGCATGTCAGCAAAGACGGTCGATTAGCAGTTGCAGGAATATTACTGCAACTCCAATGCGACTCGCATTGCGATGTTACGTGTTCCAATTAATCATCGCTATAACATCGAAGCGATGATTAATTGCACAGTGGGTATATATATGGAATCTTGTAGTACATTATAAATTTAGATTATAATAAATGCTATAAATTTCCAACCCAAAATAATTTGTAAATGTTCGTGATTTTGAAGAATTTTCAGGCACTCATAAAAAAATGTTGTGAACTTACGCTCAAGTTTTTAATTTCCTAACCTAAGCTAATTTTCAAGTTTTTTTAATCAAACAATACTTTTTTTATCACGAATTTAAAAAAAACTTCTAAAAATTGAAATTTTCTATACACCATACAATTTTAATGTTTTAATTTAAAAAGCTTCTTTAAATACTCAATGAAAATGTCATGTATTTACGGTTTTTTTTTTAGAGTAACAAATCAAAATCGATTTTGTCAAACAATCTCAGTTTTTCTTTATCCCCGCCCTCCCTCGATGCCTCTGAAAACTATGATTGGCAATTCTTAACTTTTAACAACCAAAGTACTAACTAGATTAACTTTCCTACCAGAAAAGATGCTTAAGTAGAAAATCGAAGCATTTTTACTGCCCCAAAAGGTGATGACAGACACAAAAGAAATAAAAAACACATATCATTGTAAAATCAATACACTCATCGTTCTGTTCAGAATATAAAAAATAGCTGATGCAGATTTTTTGAATGGTGGTTCTTTAAAACGTAATATTTCCACGAAACAAACTAAAATTTCTTATGTTAACCGTATATCTAATATTTTATCAAAAACGGAGCTGTATTTACATTTGTTGCGCCTTTGGGGTAACAACATTTGTATTTTCCCCCCACCAAAAAAAATTTAATGAGTTTTTAATTTTTAGTTATAATTTTTTATTCATGAAAGTGTGGTTAAAAACACAGAAAATGATGATACATTGTTTTAATTATTGTCAAAATGTTTAACAACATACAATATTGTAAACTGTAAAAAAATTAAAAAGTTCTACCTTTAACTTTGAATAAACTTTGACTCTATAGGTAATGATTTACATACAATATAGTAAAAAGTATATTATTATAAGTTATAACTATATGAGGGGTATTGAAATTGTATCAGAGTTTTGGTAAGACGTTATGATTTATATTATTATTACCTATTAAAAACGGCCTGGAACGATTAATATAAATGCGTATTATTGAATAATTCTCGTTGGGAGATATAATAATAAATATCCACAGTAGACTTTAATGCGAGAGGGATTCAAATCTACATAGTAATAATGTACTTATATTATACATGTATACTGTACAGGGGGTGATAACTTTGACAATAAACAGTGATTAGGTATTTCAAAAAGTTGTAAAATTGTTATCTAACAAAACAAGATGTTTGAAAATAAATTATATTTTTATCATAATTATTATTTCTTATATTTTACTTTTTTGATTGACAACTTTGCAGGCTACATAGAATATATAAGTATTTAAATTGTATATGAGCAGAGTAAAATGGCACCTCCCGCGGGTATTCTATACAGTATACATATATAGGTATTATGATTTCTGAGTATTGGCGATTTTGTTTGAATCTGCAGAGTTGTTTGATTCTTTAAACACACCCTGCAAATATGCGTGTATTATAAACAACCTATGCATAGTAATCAATTCTTGTCCTATATACATCCAGCTTTTTATTGACGATGTAGACAGGTGGTGCTGCGGAATTGAATCTGTTGCGTATAATATATATAGCAATATACATAAATAGGTTTGGACACACAATTATTATATTATTATCTTGTAGGTACGATGGGCGGCATCATAATAATTATAATATTATATTATTTTGCACACGCGACTGTACTACCTAATACCTATACAAACCTACAGAATCTGTACGATTGTAGTAGGTACAAGTGGTGTGGTATTATTGTATCCAGATGTATTTATACATGGGTAATAACTAATAAGTAATAATATACTATAGCGGTATCGTCTGTGCTCACGTGACTATAATATAAGTTCAAAGACAACTGTAACAGGTATAATAATAATAAATATAATATGCCCGCGAAGAAAACGACGTTTATATAATATTATCATCATAAAGGAGGAGATGGCCGAACCGGACACATCCACAGACGCAGATACGGCTACGGTCTTCTTCTTCGTGTTCGTCTAATCTTACCGCGCGCGCCATCGTCCGCTGGTGACCTGCAGAGTTCAGACCCGGAGGCGGCACGTATAATAATAATAATAATATGTTGGTTTAGCTGCCGTCGCAGATCGGCCAATGTTTACGGGGCCGACGGCGTGTGCTCGCAATTTTTTTCCCCGCTCCTGTATAATATATAATTGCACCTATATTATAGGTGACTGCACAGCACCCGGCTGTCGGCTGGCGTGAATAATATATATTAATAATAATAATAATGACAACATATACGGAGGAGTGGGTCACTCCAAGGACGCGATCCAATGATCCAATTTACCCGTATACGCGTGCCAGGAACAAGCACATCGTGCAGTCGTCAGTCCATAACATATTAACATGGTATGAATATTATATAAAAATTAAAATAATTACGGAATACCGAACAACTTTATGGCAAAGTATAGGTTGTCGTATAGGTTATATAAAATTTACAATTATTATATCGCCGAAGCGATGATAGAGACAGTCGTATATTAATATATTGATTGTAAAATGTATCGAAGGATATGTATAGTTACTAATGTCGAATATGTACTCGAGACTCGAGAGTTAGCTACATTCGCCTTGTTATCAATCAAAATTCGCCATAATGTAGTCAACTAGACAAAGATAGTAAATATTTAAAAATAAATTGTAATAATCCAAATACTACTATATTATAGGCCGTACTCACGGACTAATAGGTTTAATAATTTATAAAGGTACTAAGGTATATCTTAGTCTGTGGCCATACTCCAATAGAGAGTACCAACTAATAACATCCCTGCAGGCTGCGCACTTTAATTTAGCAAAATACGAACACCACGATTTCTTAGTTCGTCGTCTATAATATCATTTAACGTACATAGGCGTATCTACTATCTAGGGATCATGCCTGTAATTCACAATATGCACGATCTCTGAAATTTGACAATACGCATGTGTACATTTTCTTTTTAAATATTAATTATTTTAACTCATATGTAAAAGACCTATTCAAAAATATGACATTCAGAAGACATTGTACTATATCCTAGATGAACACAAAAACTATTATCTTGACATTTTGAACAAAAGTATCGTCGCCGATATTCGAAGATGATGTATAGTTTTAATACCTTAATATACTTTTTTAATTAAAAAAAAACCAAAACCATAAATATTTACAATTATTTATATAGACACCTACCATTTTTCAGATTTTTGATAGATATAATAGGACATATGTGAAGCAACTTTAAACTTGTATAAACTTGAATTAAATATTTTTACAGTTTCAAAATTTGGTATACCTACATACTAAGTACCAGATAATGCATATAATGCAGATAAAATCATGTGAGCAATTTAGGAGGGGGGGGGGTGCATAGTGTCCTCAAATTTGTTCATGTTAATTTATATTTTATAATAGTTATTATGGGGTTATCTATAACCATAAGATAATATGAAAAAAAATAGAGAGACTTCAGCACCCTCAGTTTTTTTCATTAAAATTGCGCCCTTGTATAGTTACAATATTTTGGAAGTTATGCTGTTTTATATAATTTTCCGAAACTTTATTTACCTAGTTAAGTTTTTGAAAAGCTTAAATCATAAATATATTTGAATGGATTAAAAAAATAATATTAATGCTTAATAATTATTATGTTTTTATAATATATAATATTAATAATAATAGTATTACAGATTCTACAATTGACTACGTCTATACATTTTTCATAAGATATTTAGCCTTTTGAGTACTTATTCAAGTAAAATCCGTTTCTAACAAGTTATTTGATGTATAAAAAAATTACACTTTCATTTGGCCGTATATAGAGTGTCGACACATAGTTATGAGAAATATAACATAATATCTAACACAGCTATAATATTGATCATTGGACAAATTATGAGTTTATGTCGTTGTTTGTCCGATCTCTCTATAAAATAATAAATAACACCTCGGTGAAATCGTAGGGAATTTCATTTTTTATCTTAATTCATTACAATTTATCAGTAAAATATAGTAGGTATATTATTTTAGATTTCGATTAATTACTTTAAAAAATTTCAGAAATATTCTAAAAAAATATCTCCTATGAAATATGATAAGGACAACCAAGAGGTATCAATCACTTAATACAACATTTCTTTATGAGTATGATAATTATTTACTGTTAGACATACGTCATTTGATATGTGTGTATCGTGTATTCATTAAATAGCTACCTATCTAAAGGTACATAAATATGAGCATGCACAGTATATACTTTTGTAGCTTTATCATATACCTAAAATCTAAATAGACATATAAATAAAATCCCTCAATATTTTCAAAGGCGGTTAAATATAATGATATGCAATAGCTTAATTTAGTTGTATTGAATGTATCATCATTAACTGCAAGCATGTATATTTTTATTGCATAGTGATTGACCCCTGGCCGTATATTTTCCAAACTTTCTAGACACACTACACGGGTACATACCTAAATCCTATTATATTACAATTTGTATGCAAATTATATTACGCACAATAGTTTATTTATATTTCTAGTTCAACAGACGGTACTGTTATTTTTATCGAAAATTATCATATATTATCGTATGACATCCGCGTAACTGTCACATATCAGTTTTTCATTTTTTTTTAAATGTATATTTCCTTGATTTTGGAAAACCGTTTAAGGTCATTGACAGTACAAACCAACTACATTTATGTGTATAAAAAAATATAAGTATGTATCTAAACAATATAATATCATATATGAGATATTGATATACTTCTATTTAAGATGAATTATATATGTGCAGGAATATGAAATTATGATTCGATGATAAATCAGTAATAAACTAGTAAACTACTCGTATAACTGTGTAAAATTTAATAGTTCCAAATTCCTAACCTTCCTATAGTCTTCTACAAATTACATTTTTTTTTAAAGTTTTTATTTAGTGTCTCAGGCTTGCAGAATAAAATATTTCTTACGTAAATAAAAATGTAATATACAACATTTGTTCTAATTTTCTGCACAATTGTTGTACGCATTCTTTTAATTAATTTTTAAGATTACATGTTACTTTCAATAAACACAGTTATTATTGGTTATTATTATCTTTAATTATTGAATACTATTTGTAAAAATAAAAGAAACTCCTTCCTTGAAAAGGAATAATCAATACGTACATAGTGCATATTATTATAAATAATCGTATATAATAACCATATATAAAGTCATGTGGCTAACTTGAAAACAAATGTAGTTTATATCTATAATACCTATGTCCAGTAAAATAAATGTAGGAGCGTTTGCAAGTCTAGAATTATAATATTATACTCTTATAATAATAAATCGTAATTACCAGAAATGATGTATCATACATTCAAACTTACCTAGGTTTACATAGAAATATTTATGCACAGACATCATAATAATATAGTAAATCTATACATAATGATAATATCGTCTTAAAATTATACGTTTACAGATAATATAATTTTATAATTTAAAATGTTAAACATACTGGTACAAAATATATATGTACAATATTATACTGCTTATTGCTTAGGCTTATTTTATTAGATGTTTGTGAATTAATTTAAAAATTTTAAATTCTGATTTTTGGAATACTCAAGTATCCTATATACCTATGCGTAAGACCATATTATTTTCAAATATCTTCTTAGATTTTCTATGCCATTTAAGGAGTGTTCTGTATTTCTGAGTCGATGAACAGATATATTTTGATAAAATGAGAACCTTACTTTTTACTGAACATTTATAGATGTTTTTTTTAAAATGTTGATGTTTTAAGTTATTTAATTGTATTAATTAAGGAAAATATCTATCACATAATTCATAACAATAGGTTTAAGTGGCACAGGGGTTATAGTTATTTAATATACCTACACATTAAATATAAAATAGATATAATACCTATATTTAACAAGTCTTGCAGTCTTGCATAACATTCCTAAAACTACTAAAACTTCAAACACCCAAAACCTATGTACATTATACATCGAATGATTCTTTCAGAATTATTATTCAAAACACCTGATCAATCTTAAATTATTTGGCTTAAACCAAAATACTTATAATTTTATATTTTAAAACAATCAGAAATATTCATATATTTTGATATGTCACATTCTTAATTTCTATACTTTTTGCAGTTAATTCGATTTTGTAGTTAGTTTTTTAATAATTATAATAGACTATCATAGAAAATTAAGGCCTACCTAAATACATTTTTAGTGAAAAAATAACTGTTTTAATCCCCAAGTAGATTACTATCTAAATGTATACACTTTATGCGAGTAATAATAATCCTAAAAAATAAAAATAATATCCTATTATAATGAATGAGACACTGAGTTTTCAAACTAGGTTTCGTGGGAACTATTAACATTCGTACTAACCTATGTAATATTATAATAACGATTATGAGCTTCCAAATGTTTGATTAAACTTTTTGTATTCCAGTGTCTTACCATCCGAATATCTACCCGACCCGTTAAATAAATACAAAGGACGGATATTAATAGTAATTATTATTATTACTCCAAAAATATTTTAAAAATAATTAAATACAATTCTAATGTATTAATTGTTGCTTAACTGCTACTTTAATTTTCAAATCATTATAAAGTGACTTTATTTATAGCTATAATTTTAGTATTATACTATTATATCGCCCTGGTTAGGCCCATAAAGTTTAATAAATCAATTCAAATTCGTTTGAATTGCAATTTTGACAGTACAAAGTTTTTAAAAAAATCATGTTTTTTCTACAAGACACTCCCATAAAGTAGCATAAAAACCTTAGTGTTTGAAAATGTGATCTACACTTAATAATTTCAAAAAATCGAATGAATTCACGATTAAACTCAATTAAAGAATAAAATGGGGGTGCACGTCATATTTGATGAACCACCGTATATACATACATATAATAATACGACTTTACATTATGACGATAATATTGCGACTTGGAAGAGCGCGTTGATCGGTGGAGAAAAATCGGCGGCGCGGAAGGGGCGTGTTCATGCCAGAGCGGAGAGTGGCACTAATATACCAGCGAGCGATAGTGCGGCGGCCGCGAATCAACAGTCGGCCGAAGACACGATATAACGTCGATAACGTACAGTCGGGACGCGCATGTGACCATTAAAGAATATCGCTCTGTTTATTTTAATTCCTCTGTCGCTGTTATTGTTTCGTCGGCATTGCGTTGACCCTCCGTCTCGTGACGTCGAATTTGCCGCTCGCGTCATATATTGTACAACACGATCCGAAGTACTTAATAAACTTATAACCACCGGCTGTACAACGTAACGAAACCATAGTATAATAAGGGTATAGTCCGGTACACCCGACGACGACCGTTGACTATAATATTATAGTGCCACTGGCCGCCACTGCTTGTACGCACCGCACTGGTGCTGGGGAGCAACCACCGAGGGGACGTCGTCACCACGCCGGACGCCTACATTTAAGTAAGTGCCGACGATGGCGTTACCTTGATAATTATAGTAATCGAAACGAAGTTTTCGACTTTGTAAACGATAATAGGTAGATCATTATTATTCGTTTTCGTTAAAAATAATTTATTCCGACCGATTATTTTATTTTATATTAACTTGTTTTTTATTTACAATTAGTTATGTAATAGCTATCATATATACAATTATTTATAAATTAATAAAACAATTACCCAACGGATGCATAATATGTAAGGTTAAGTTTAGCCATCGGATACTATAGAATAGGTAGGTATACTACCAATTTTTTTATCCACGATTATAATTTATTTATTGATCACAATTTCCATATATTTTGTTAAAACACAAAATGTTAAACGCATCACTGGTAATTATTATTGTACAAAGAGTCGAGGTACATGTATCTATTTGATCGTCATCATTGTAGATTTTATTTTATTTGTCACTACGCATTTCCGAGATAAAATCTACATATACAGAATGATTCACTAAGCATGCTCATTGGTCACCCCATTTTCGATTTAATAATGAATCTACTCAAATTCAAATTTTTGTAAATTTTTATTTTAGCTACTTATATAATGACCTTATTTTGAAATACTTGGGTTTTGTATACAATTAAAGAAATATCGTGTGGCGATACAATTTGAAAAAAGAAGTATGAATCGCCACAGGATACTCCTGATTGGCTTTAAAAGTGAAAAAGTCTAAGTTTATGCAAGTATGGTAATTATTAGTACCTATACCTACTTAAAAATACATAATATTATGTATATAATAATAAATACAATATTAAATGAAAAAATAGTAGGTGAGCATACTTGTTGAATCACCCCGTATATCATCAAATGACGATTATTTTTGGCTAAATAAATTAAAACCCACATGTATTGAACAATTTCCTTACCTATTATAAATTAAAAAGTTTAAAAACCAGGTAAAATATTATTTTTGAAGAAAACAAAAAGCGAACATTTTTTAAATGTTAATAAAACAGTAAAGGCCCTAATAAACTCTGTGGAAATTAAATCGATTTCTGAGACACATTTAATATCTATGAAGGTACCTATTTGTTGTAATATATTATTTGGATTATTCAGTTTAATTATTTAATTATAATTAATAATAGTATGTGTAAGCAACATTTTTTTGTTGATTGCAATTTATAAAATCCATAAAACTCTGATGATAATTGATTAATAAAACTTAGTTATAGAGTATATAATCAATAATAATTATACAATCAATAATCATCAAAGTTGTATGGATTTTATAAATTATATCGTATTTTCGTCTGTTAATGAATTGAGACTATTTTTACAGCTTAATAATAATTGAAAAAAAATTATATGCCTATAAAGTTGGAGGAATATGATGATTATTATTGAATTTATTTTGGTTGATACATTGTGTATACCATCTTAATACCCTACAAATGTATTTTTACGTGATTTACATTTAATATTTATTTATCAGTTTTATTAGTTTTTCTTGTTCATACGAAATGTACATGAGTAAATTACATTTAGATGGAATTTACTACCACTAAGTGCAGTTGATCAATCGTACTCAATTATAGTTTTATATTCAATTTTTATGAAAAATTAAGTGTAATAAAAATAGTTATAAATGTGTATGTTTTGTTATGTATATACTTATGCAATTTGTAATATAAAATAATTATTTTAATTTTGATTATGATGACATCAGATATTTTGTAAAAAGAAAGGTAGGTATTCGAAAAAATTGATAAGGGGCATGCGATTAAATCTTTCATCAGGGGTCCGTGATCTACAAAAGGTTGAAAATCACTGTCCCTATGGTAAAATAACAGACTCACGTTAATAAATTTAACAATTTGCTAATGTTGAAATGCTCAACTAATATAATAGTTTGAAGTAATAATACTAGGTAGGTAGGTATTTAAAATTATCACTTAATTGTTTTGACAATTCTAAAATTTAAATTTAAAAAAAAATCTTGTATTATAATTTCTGACACTGCAGTGCTTTGCCATTGCCCATTGCTATAGGTTATTGTGATTGTTCAACTACCTTTGGGTAAAACACGCTGTGGAAGCAATATGTCTTATTAAGTGTGAAAGATATTATATTTTAATACATAGCAATCCCGATAGGCGCTGTCCGTGAGATTCGCTTGTGATATGCGAGCAATATATTATCAGATAGGCAGTCTAAATTGATCGCAGACCCCGCGTGGTGCGTGCGTATTGCGTAAATGTATAATTTAACTCTAAAGTATCAAAAAATGCAAATAATTGATCCACGAAACCTTGATTTGAACTCCATACATCTGTACTAAAATACACAAGCTTATAACTCATTAATAATAATAATAATAACTATTATTATTAAAATCAATATCTAGAAACTATTTAAAAAAAAAATAAATAAATAAAAAAATAATCTCAACATTTCTGTTGAATCTCCCCGGGTTGGACTTTTTATTTATCATTTTTCGCGAACAAATGTAGCCTATCTTCTTCCCCAAGGTATAATCTATTTGTGTACTAATTTTCATCGTGTATGGATAAACAAATTCGGAATGCATAAAAGACATCAACAATTTTTTTGTTTTTATATAATATATAAATAAAAATGTTATTAAAGACGTTCACTTCCAAAAGATACTATGCGTAGCGTAATTCCCATCTAACTGAGTTGATAGATAGGAATAGGTACTGGAATATTAATTATCAACCTACGAATAATGAATCTTTTAACTAACCAGTAAGGACAATAAACAAAAATTTGAAACTAAATTAAACTATAGTGATCACGTATTGTTATTTAAAACTATCGCACACTTTCACTAAGATCGACGTGAATACAAATAAAGTAAAAAGAGTGCTCACGTTTAGGTTCGAGTTGCAATTAATTTTATACAATATTTGTGTTTTTACTCATAATATTATAATAATATCTGAAATATAATAACTATATTTTATATGAGAATTTTTCACATGGCATTGTGCAATACGAAACGTTAGAATTGCTGTAATGAATATATAAGTAACTATGATAATAAGAATAATGTGTTAAGTATAAACATTAAAAAAAATAATAATAATACCAAACAATGACCTTATGCAATCTCACAACACCTACTGTTATATTTAACAGGCTAATGAAAAGCGAATACATATTATTAGGTCACTATGGTTGAATATATTATAATAAATTATAATATACTGGACAGTATACCTAGAAAGTTTGGAAATCCTCGATTTGTATACCTCCTGAATATCGTGAATTCGTATATATTATGAAATGCAACTGTTAATGATTAATTTAATTTAATCAATTTAATGCAATGTTTGCTTACTACTTTCAATTCTTGGTAATCTCTGATCACTGCATTTTATAGTATTATTAATTTGATCTCCACTGCAAGGGTTTCAAACTTTCTAGAAATACCGCATAATGGTATAGTGGTATTGTAGCAAAAGTTAATATGAGCATTGAGCACCCTAGGCTAACATTTGAGGAGTTGATAACATTAAAATAATCAAATAAATGTAATTTTTAAGATGTGATAGGTCATAACCCTAAAGATATCGGTTAACCGTAAGAAGTATCTGACATCAATAATCTAAATTACAAAAAAATATTGTATCACACACCTAATCATTAAAGAGTAATGATTAATGATAAAGAGTGGTAATAGTGTAGAATGTAGATACGATTATTTTTGGTATTATACAATATATTAGTTTTTACACACATTTCAAATGCATACAGTTATTCGTTCAAATACAGTGAAACTTCCGTAAATCGATCTTAACGAAATATTTTTGGAAACCACAATCAAATTAAAACAAAATGTACGTAATTCTATTTAACAAATGTCTTCGTATTATGAAAGTTTTACTGTATTATATATGTATAATTATTTTGATTAAATATAATATTATAATGAATTGAGTAAACTTCAAATAATTTCTTAAATTATAATTACTATAAATTAATGTAATAATGTATAAAACAAAATTGTGGACCCGGTTACGTTAGTGTTATACGATTCCCAAGTCTACGTAACATATAGGTACTATATAGTAGGTATAATTTATATGATAATACCTAGTTAATGGAATATAGATCTTCCTAATTATAATCTTCACGGAATACATAAATACGTGATACTATTTAATATACAGTATTACAGTTTATATAAGAATACTGAATCACTGAATAGAGAATTAATGAAATTGAATAAAAATGTTTTGATCATTAAACAATTAACCGTTAATTCACCAATATAGGAAAATATCATAACATAAAAGTTGAAAAATACTCAATGTCTATAGGTCGACAGAGAGAGAAACGTTTCATTTAGTTTTTGTCTCTTTCAAAACGAAGTATATACTAGGCAGGTATTCGTAATATTGTGTTTCAATTAGTATATGCGCTACATACAAGAAAAAAAATCATTTGAACTACAACATAACGGATACATATATTATACAAAACAAATGGGTTGCAGTGAGAAGCGGCGGCATTGATATTTCGCAAAAAACTAAATAGTTATATATGTGTTTATCCTCAGACATCTCTACTATACGGTGTCGTAATAAGAATATAATATATCAGACAGCCGAGATATATTATATCTATGGTTTATTCTGCTCCTCATAATAATAATTACCTATTATAATCTGTTGAAAATCCGGTGACAAAAAAAAAAGTAAATAATATTACGTACTATTATGCTGTGTATGCGCATGAACGTACCTACATATAGTACATAATATACGTGTTTATATTTTGAACGATACATGGGAATATTATTATTGTTATATATATTAAATATAACGACGCGTCTCGCGAAGACCCGAAAGAAAATGTTATGTAGCGGATGATAATCGTCTTCAATATTGTCCGGCGTGTATAACGGTGAAAGCATTTCGACTGCAATTTGCCCGAAAAATACCACCGTCGATAATTTAAATATATACGTTTACCTACATATAATAACGAATACAATACCGAAAAAAGAAGTGCAACCAATTGATATTTGCCGAAGATATCTTTGCGGTCATTTTTTATATTATTATTATTTATTATACACCTATAATTTTATTATTTTTGCTTATTACGGCTATATTGTAGACATACGCAACATCCCGTTCGTCCGCATATATACATACGCGCCGGAATACTACGTGGTACCTATATTTAGGTAGTTATATGCGCCGGTTTCAAAACTTCTGCCTAGTGGTCGTCTTTATTGGCCACAGCAAAATCATTTTGCTTCGGGTCGTAATTGAGTTAAAACACCAAATGATACCCGGGCGATTCCCGATTTTGATTTTATTACGATATATATTATTATGTTACTGTAGAAGGTGTCAAAACATAATATTATTACAATACATTTATAGACGGTATCTACATATATATTATGCAGTCTGCTGTTGCGCGTATAGCATATTATAAAGTTGCTACTTGTTATTGTGTGTTTGTATAATATATAATGATAATGACGATAAATAAATATATATATATTGCGTGAGAACATACAAATCGATTGTTCTAGTTTCTGGCTTTTGGGTTATTCATTATAATGTAGTTACTACTATATACAATAAACAGTTTATAATTTATATGGTAAGTAGGTACCTGCAGTCAAAGTTGGTGTCGATGATAATTAATACGAATATATTTCATTATATAAGGTTATAGAAAAAATAAAAACCTAGTACCTGCAACCTATACTAAATATCTAAATCTAGATACAATTGAATGTAGAATATTTGATAATTGATAGTAACATACCTATATTATAATATAAACGCTACGCCGTAGCGTGTTGGTGAAGAAAAACGATATGTGCTGTATAACGATTAACAGAAAAAAAAATAGCAACAGTTGGTCTCGACACTGAAGTATGTACCTACACGGCTACACATTAATATTAGGCCAATTAGGGTAGTTTTAATTGGGCATTTAAATATTTATTACTCATGTTTATAAGTTTTTTTGTTTTTATAATTAGTTCTATAAGGTATTTTAGTATTTACCATCTATTCTGACTTTTGATGGAGATGCTATCCTACCTATACCTATTTTGAATAGTTATTTAGTAAATTATTAATGTTAGGCTAACCATTAAGAAGATTACCATACCAATTGCAATTTAAGCGTTTTGGAGGATTTGCTGGAATGGAAAAGAACGATAATTTTTTCATAAGAAGGTTAGGATGGTTGTTGTAAAATCTTTTATAAAAAAATTTAGCTCCATCATGTTCTGGCATGAATCTTATTTTAGATTTTATAGAGTGCTTTAGTTAGAAATTTAGGGAAGGTTATGAGTCAATTTTCTGAGGGTAATGTTTTTAAATATTTTAATTTTATTACTATCGAACTATTAAGCACATGTTTATTACAGTAAAATTAGTAAGCACTAAAATAAAAATCGGGGCGTAAGTATTGTGCAAACGGTTCACCCCCATGTGGAGATAACCCCGGGAAAAACATATGTGAATCGAGAAAACCTATTTATTTTGTAATAATGAAACGTTACTTTAAATTTAATATAATTTCGATAATCCATATTGGACATCACACGCATGATAGTGATTATCAGGAATAAATTATCTGGAAAGTATGATATAAAAAAAATACAAACACGCATAAGATAAGTAATCAAAATGGACAATAATAAATAAAGAGGTGTAACTGTATAAGACAGTATAGGGATATAATATTATGCTATAACTATATCTGTAGACTAAAGAATAAATTATAGCATTATTATTATTATTTATAGGTTTTGAGATAAACTTTGATTATCTTTACTCGGCAAACGGAAATAGTCGGTCGTCAATTATACGAGAACCAAAGAGTAGTTTAACAAAATTATACATCACTAAATAGATAAAATTATTGTATCTTTAACTTATAAGATCTTAATTAAATAACTGGGGGCAGGAAATTGTTTTGGGAGTTTTATATAGTAAAACAACGCCATAAATCACATTATAAAAGAACATGATAATAATATATTATATTGTCTGATTCTGATAACAGACATATTATACGTATACGTATGTAGGCTACGTTAATGTTACGCTATACCCTCAACGTTTAATTAATGTTGTTAACAAAATACAATTATGATAAATGATAATTATATATTTATATGCGTGGAATGATGATGATTATGACTAATTCGTATCTTAAGGTGAGATGGAACTAAAATATAACTCTTATATTATACTATAAACATTATACATATTAATAATTCTGACGCGTGTGGTATTGCAGTGTACATATTACCGTCTTATTCTTAACGGTAATAGTAAAATATTATTAACAAATTCACTAAAATCAAATGTTAATTGTATACCTCCTGTAGTTTTTGTTTGAACAATACGAAAAGAGTTTAAATTAAATTGATTCATTCTAATACAGTGTATTACTGTATATAATATTATCATTAATAATTTTGATAAAAAATAGTTAACTTGTATTCGTAATTAATACGTATGTAAATTATTATCATAATATTTATACACTATACATACACTACCACGCCGGACAGGATCCGTTTGGACTTAAAACCAACTATTAAAAATACACCCTATTTGAGTAATTTTTATGGAAGAAATAATACTACGTGCAATTTTTCCAGTTATAATGGACCCGGAAATTATAATATTTCAAACTATCATCAGTATTGAGGACCACTAATTCAGTGCATTGTGCATGTATTGTATATAACACATTATTATTCGTTAGGCATGTACGAGTACCTACTACCTACCTAAACAATATTTTGAAAATGTTTAATTTAAATTATTTAAAAATTATGAGCTATGATCCTATTTCATAACTGATGATTTTTATTATATTACTAATTATTATGTATAGTATTTGCACTGTGATTGTATATAGGTACTTAAATATCCTTCTTTGTTCGTCAAAATATCAACCAAGTTCGATCCTATAACGATTTAAATGGGTTTTGCTTATATTTATAATAACGTCATATTCTAGACATGATGTAAGTTTGAAAATATTTTGTCTCTTTTTAAGGTATTTATAGTTCTTATAGACATTTGAAATTTAAGATATTTTTAGTTTAATTTTTAAGTAAATTGTTTAATTTCTATTTTCTATGATATTCAGTTAGATTTCCCTACAGTTTTTTTTATATATTGATATCCCTAATAAATAATATTCTGCATCGTAATGTGTAATTAAAAATGTTTACTGTCGTAGTGTCGTTCAAGAAAGTAACAAACTTAAAAAAAAAAATGGTATATTATACTTTTCGAAAAAATAAGAGTTTACCTTTAAAAGAATCACTTTGTATAATATATTATGAAAAATATTGCTGTCTCATGACTCATTTTAAATAACCATGTGAAAATCAGTTATCTTGTCTCCACTCCCTCCAGGTGCTTTTTAAAGTTATCATATTATTATGGTTAACGGTGTATTTATGGGAAAGGTGCGAATTCTAAGGGGTACAAATCCACTCATCAACCATGGATAAGCCAATGTGCCGTGTAACAACACTATACTAACAAATAACAATAACATTTTAATATTTTATTACAATATGATTAGGTTGAAAAAAAATAATAAATGAATAATTAAATATAATTTATCAACAACTTTATAGATACTCTAATTTTCCTTTTTAAATAATATGTATAAGCGGGTGACAATTTTTCAATATTATTTTTTCCAACTGGACCAAACGTGGTTCTTTCAATCAGGCATTGATTTACACACATTTAGTAGATAGTGCTTCAAAATGGTAAATACACTACATTGGTTTTAGGATGATGTTTTAAATTTTGATTAATTTAATTATTATAATTAAGACAAAATATTACTATAGAGAATAGATTACGTATATAGTAAAATATGGCGTATGGACAAAATATTGGGATGCAATATAATTAATATTGGTAATATTACATTTTAAAATATAACAACAAATATTTTTTTTTAAAAATCCGTTAATTAGTTATATAATATACCAACTAATTTTGCATATTTTATAAATTATAATAATTATGTAATAGGTATGTATAATGATAATTGTACAGATAGTTTATGAATTATTTTATTACATTAAATATGTATACAATACAAGTCAGTTATAGATACCTATTACAATAAGATATAAACAAAAATAAATGTGCATATGAGTGCATGGTTGCACTCATGCTTATAATAATTCATAATAACCAAGTATAGGTGCCCATATACAGAGTAGAACAGTAGAAATCGCAGAATCCTGACTCTAGCAGTTTTTTAAAATCATAAATATAAAAATGAATACCTATACGTGTACTTATATTTTATAGATTGGTACTTACTACTTAAAAGTGTGTTCAGCAAATACCGCAATTAGTTTTCATAGAACAATATGAAGTGTGCATTGCCTCTTAAAATACTAAGAACGAAAGTCACGTGGATACAAAAATAAAACCTGCAATAGCTTTCCAGTATCTATTGACTTCGATGATTGGTAGTTCGCTTCGAAAGGTTTAATTATCACAAGCCAAACCCACACTTTCCCTCCAAAAAGCTGGTAATTGATTGCTTATCGGTAACCTACTCTCTTATATTATACTTATTATTACTCGGTGATAAAAAGTTCTAAAAAATATTAATTATTAACTATCATAATTGTGGACATTTTAGTGAATTTTTATAAAAATATGGCTATAATATAACCGTATAATTGCAAATTTGAAGCGAAAAATAGGTTAGCCAAGAAACGTTTGAAAATGAATTAATTTAAAATATTTACAGTAATTTATAGCTAACATTTTAAAGGCTTACAGTCATATTGGAATAAAAATTAATATCACCTTACATATTATGATGATACCCAATATACGTAATATAATTAACGATTAAAGCGTTATATATTATATTATTTTAATGATACCGAAAAACTAGTTGACCAGTATTTTTTGTTTTATAGCATTGTCAAACCAGTTTTTTTTTAAAATGAATAAGAAAAACGTAGTGGCGAATTATCTTTATGTCTTTATTCCTTATTTTATTCCGTATTTTTTAAGTAGCTTAAAAATTAGTGGCTAAATAAGTTATATGGCTATTGGGTAAACAGTTAATTTTTACCATCTAGCGGCAAATCGTGTATTAAATATAAGCCAATAAAATATATTACGCGTAAGACATAAAAACATTTTAGAACTACACCTGTTAGATTTAAGCCAAGATCTACTTAAGTGTTTTTCATATGTAGCCAGAATGAATCTTCGGGAATTCGCTAAACTATACATAAAATAGATAAATTTCATTATTATTGAAATTTGAAAAGCAATTTGAATGAATCGAGGTTTTTAAAACTACCTATACTACGTAGATACTAAATTGGTTCTAAATTACTTTTATAAATATTTACACGAAGTACATTTAATTGGAATAAATATAACAAGTGAATTAATTTTTTTTTTTTTAATTTCAATCAATAATATATAGATTTTTTTAGCAATAACGGCTTATTTTATATTCTTAAAAATTGGATTACACATATTTATAAGTAATTAAAATTACTTGAATTGACAAGAACTTTTATTATTTAATCAAATCACCTTATTTTTTCAAAAACATTTTATTTTAAGATTCTGAATGGAGTTATGTATACTGTACTCGTATATTTTATTGGTTTTACAATATTATGTGTGTTTATTAGTGTGCTCTAAGTTTGTATGGTAGAAAATATGTTTTTCGGAGTATATTATACCACTATACAAAAATTCGGTACTTATCGGTTATCGCGACTACCTAACCAAATAACTGCAGTTCGGTAATAAATAAACAATTCGGTTACCACGACTACCATTACGCTGCGTAATTTAAAAAAAAATGAATTAAAAATTAAAAATTAACTATTACAAAACTATTATAAAAATTAGGAATAAAATTAAAAATTGCTAAGTTGACTCAATTTTCAGCTATGCAATTTAAAATGAATATAAATGGACTATCGTGATTTTGACACTACATAAATTCAACCAAATAACTGTTAAGATATTTACGAGCCGTACCTCTATGTTTCTTGTTGTGCCATTTAGACTTTAGAGGATTCCCACAGGCCACAACCTTTCGATATTCTGTGTGCATTGTATATTGTATTTGTGATTTATGTTCAGATTTGCATTGTAAAACTTTAACGAATTACAAGTTTAACAAACTATACTTCACTACAAAAAGTATTGACAATATAATATGAAAAGTACCTATACAACAGGGGTGTTAGCAAGCGCATTGGAAAATTAAGTAAAGGTAGTTGCAATATTCGAATTGTTTATTTACTACCGAAAAGTTATGGTAGTCGCGATAACCGATAAGTACCCAAAAGTCCAATTGAAAATAAGCCTTTCAGTTTTTCTAGGATTTTCCAATTTTCCTTTCCGTAAAACCTCATTCGGAATATTATAACAATTTAAAAAACAAAATGATCGAAATGGTCCAGCTGTTATAGATTGATATGGTTACCAACAATAGCTTTTCATTTTTTAATTATTTATTTAAGTTTATATTAGCATTTCCTAGGCATGATAACATTTTTAAAATATTTTTGGCATTTGGCATTTGAAATATTAAAATTGTTGAGAATTTTTTGCTGTATCAAATAGTTTGAACATTTGATCAAGATTACTTATACGTTATTCTAATAGCAATTTAAAAATATTGCATAAATGCATAATTTTTTTTATGGATATTTTTAAGTTTAAATATCGATAACATTTTATATTTAAACAAAAAATAACGATTTTATTTATTTAGTCGAAATTCAAAAATTATTATTATTGTTTTTTAGTTATTACTTATTACACTACTTTATGTTCTGTGTTAAAACGGCTAATAAAATAATTTTTATGATGATATTATTAGTTATGACTAAACAATTTACCTATATAGTATAATGTTACTGTAGGTGGGATGCCCGATCACTAGCCAAACGAAGTTTCATTACTAATATGAAAACTAAGATTTACGAATTAAACTCAGACAGTCAGACAGTAAGAATTGAAAATTTTTATTTTTGAGGAATTTTCATAAAAGTGTTACCTACATTAATTCCTAGCGTGAAAATCTTTTATAAGTGTAATAATATTTTATTAGTAGGTACATAGTTAGTAAAATGGCTTATTATTACTAATATTACTTTAAAAAGGTAAACACATTTCTCTGAAGTTAATTTGAAATGTTACTAATTTATAATTAAATTCAACAAATTTTTTTGACTACCTACAACAAACGAATTAGGAACTTGATTATTGTAAAGTTTAACTGAATGCACTTGAACCTATATAGGTTATAAATGCTTACTAAATTCTGAAATAATCTATCAAAATAATAAAATAATATTTATTTATTCAGCCAAAACGATTAAAATTAAATAATTACGATAAAATACATTAATAATAGCTTATACGGATACCAACTGAACTATAAGCTCGTAGCTGGTATACGGAGTTCAACGATAAATATGTCTATGTATATTATATTATGATGTAATTTAGTGACTTATTTAATACGGTCTAGGAAAGTAATTATACATAGGATATAATATTCTGTATATTCTATTCTACTAATCTTCAAGAAAAATATTTTTTTTAAATAAGTCTTAATAGTATATAGTTTAGGTATCTGTTACTTTCTCTACCTGCAGTTCTACCTAGATTAGGTAGTAGGTACCTATAAACAAAAAGTTAACATTATTTTATAAAATGTCTACGTATAATAGGTACATATGATACTTTAAGCAGACATTTTTCTCATTGAGTTTTGGATTTTGATTTTTGTTGTAGTATCTAATTATTGGCAGGCAAGACAATGCCATCGTGTGCGCATATTATCTACCTATATAATTTTTAAAAAGAGTAAACTGTGATTTGTGACTGACCAAGCAGAAAAATAAATTAATAGCCATCCAGTAAACCCGAATAAAATATGTATACGATGGACGGTAGCATATATATATATTATATACATATATGTATCTATTTGTTTGATGAAGGTATATATATGGTTTCATCAAAATTCAACGTACGCAGTGTATAAATGATAAAAAAATAAAATAATTGATCCCCGTGGAATCCGCAGGACCTTAGGCTGAGATTGCCGTACCATGTACCGTTCATCGAACGTTTAAATAATAAACACATAATATTAATATTGGTAGATGAAATCTGTTATTTCCCGTCTTTGTAAATTAAACCTGGTATTTACGAGTACGTTTAATAATGGTCCAGAACATTTCGTTCTCCGGAGGTCTCGTGTTCAGAACAAATTATTATGAGTTTCAGGTATTTTGTGTTTTAATTTTTTTCTGGGCGTCCGAATAAATTAATTTCATCGTCAAGACACCGATATGGCAAATATCAGTATAATGCCAATTACATAATGCGTTCCATATTAACATAATAACTAAATGTTTGTATTACATTTTTATAGAGAATCCACCGTTTTTGTTCCATATAATATGCTAATCGTAGCTTTAGTGTTTCATATTATTACATTTATTTATATTATATTATGTACAATACAGATAGACATAGAAAAATTTAAATGCACATAAGTAAAATGTATTGAAAATATGATCAAATATACAAACGAAAAAGAAAATGTGTAGATTGATAAATTTGCGTTTTCCCCAACCCGAAGGCTATGTAGTAAATCCGTATAGGTACGCTTTATATATAATTTGTACCAGTGTGCTAACGTCTAGACTGCGTATCTTCATTGAACGTTTTTAGTATCGATTTGGTTTGAGATTTTCAATAGGTTTCGCAATTTATTATCGAACTACATCAATAGTTGCATAATAATATAATATATTATTAACGCAGTATAATATAATGTAAAAAATGTACCTACCTATATGTATATAACGATATCTTAATCAATTAAATTAAAATTCCGCTATCGTGTTGAATAATTTTCTTTTAATGTTTTTACAATAAATATAGGTCTTGATAGTACTTACGTACTCTGTATATTACTTGATAGGTACGGAAAACTCGATCACTTGAAATTATAGTTGTAGTAGTCATACAGTAGTTAACCATCATGAACACGCGCGGTAAACTATAATTATTATTTTGTAAAGTATATTTTTTCGAATTATTACCTTCTCGTACAATTTAATACATTCTTAAACATACATTCGTAGTGCAGCCATACATGATGATGATACATATATATGATGTTTACGTATATAATAATATGATCATTTTCTTTGATCATTTTAACTTGTTTTATTCTGATATAGTGGTGGGAAAGCGAAATAAAATAATGTTATGTTGAAGAAATCCTAGCGACTATGATTTTATTAAATTTCTGATCAGGTTTATTTTTTGAATGCAACAATTAACAATTTCTTTCAACAGTAATTTAATATAATGATAAACACAAATATTCTGCACCAAGGTAAGCAAAACAAGACGAGTTCCCGACATATTTTTTATAATATTGCATTGAATTTTAAATTGACTTCCTCTGGAGGTGAGAACACGCCAGTATGTGTATATATGAGAAACCCCCGAACATTTAAGCATAGTCTGTAAATCGGTGCAAGACTGTACAGTGTCAAAATTGTCCTAGTATAATGAAAGAGTAGACTATCTGCAAAATAGAAACTTTATAGTATATTTAAAGACACGATTCAAAGCTCATTGTAATATAGTAATATCTATTTCCTTGGTGCACAAAATATCCTTGTGACGAGTTTGCGACAGACATGACTCATTTAGGTAGTCAGGTATAAACTAATTAAGCGATCTCGATTAGAATCATTTTGTTTGTTATATCAATAGGAATTCAATGTATTCGAAGTGAAATTATTGGTATTAAATATTAGAAACATTCTATTCTATTATTATATCCGTCAATGGTTGAAGTGAATAAGTGTGAAACGGAACCATTTACTACTAGTTTAGTCTGTTATAGTAATAGGCATAAAATAATACAATTGATGTAATTGAGTGTCCAGCAAAATGGTAACGGTATAAAGTTTCGATTACAGTAATAAATTATATTACACTATACATTTGTTAAATCTATATATAAAATGATTTAGACAAATTTGTGAAACTCTATGTATAAATTCATTATGAAAATTAAAAACTAGAGCTAACAGCTTCATCAATTTTCACTCTCGCTTTTGTCTATGACATTTGTATCACTACTATATAATATAATTATGAAGGCACATTAAGGTGGATATTTTAATATAGATACCATTATAATATCAGTTCTAAAAGCCTGTCGGCGTACCGTTTAACTAAGAGTGTACTATAAATTATTTTGTCTGATTTCTAATATTCGTCGAACTCAACGATTTATAAGACTAGGTACACCAAATGATTAAATAAAAAGAATTATCTTTGTTACAATGTAAATATAATATTAAATAAAAATTATGACAAAACATGATAGTTACATAGGTACCTTAAAAATCAATTGATTCTATGATTTTCCCTGTGAATACTCTAATCTTATGTATTTTCTGAACTGATATATTATAGTGCAATTGAATATGAAATATCGAACACTGTGATTTGTGTAATATTGGTCATAATATGAACGATATAATATAATATATTACATTTTAAATTTTTGACGCACCAATATCCGGATATCACATATCATATAGCTGTATAAGCTATGGTACATATTTTTCACATTATCAAAAACCGTAATCGTATTTTTCGCTGGATAATGAGGAAACTTCAGCAAAGCACAATATCATAACTATAAGTTCGAATAACATGGCATTCTCTATTTCTCTATCGATTACATTCAAACATGATTAAAGATAATACCTATATCTACTCTATTAAAGTTATACTTACTAAGAACTATCAAATAACTAACAATAGCACGTTTGCGCTTAAATCATATAGGTACTTTCCTATATCATCTAAGCACGTTTGATAGGTCTATAAAAAAAGACCCATATGGGGGGGGGGGGATTCGACCATAATATCCCCGATTACCCTTCTATGCACACCTGAATTATTAGCAATATTACTATTACATAAATTAATTTTAAAAACATATAAACTAAATACAATAGGTATTATCATTTATCATTGTTATATTATTAATCACCATAAGATTAGTAAACTTTTAGATTTTTGTATTACTATTTACTGATCACAGTGACGATTTTTATGTTATTTTTGCAGTGGGGCAATAATTTTACTGTATTATTGTTTTTTGTAAAATTTCCCCATAGAGTATGGGAATCGAGTCTTCGTCCGGTGAAATTTACCGGAGGACGTTTTTACTGTTTATATTACATATAGTTATTATATAGGTATAGTAGCATCACCGTGCGGCATGCACTCACATCAAAACATTTACACGTGTATATAATATAACATTAAATCGATACAGTATAGTGGTCTTCCGGCCAACACAACAATATAATATATTATACAATAGATATAGCCTATACTCATCGGCGGTATATAATATATATATTAGAACCTACAGTGGATGTATAGGTATTATAAGTATCTGTATAATACATCGTTTTGGTTTTATTTTTTTTTTTTCATCTGACGCTTGACGACGCGACGTGCCGCGAAATGTAAATGTAAATAAAAAAAATAAATACCTGACGTACTACACTTGTTGCAGTCTCCGGCGGCCTACTAGCTGTGATGGTTAGCTCTGACACGCGATGAATTAATAAAAAACGATTATTATTGTTTATAATATCTTCATGTCGCGCGCGACCGCGGAACCGGTTAAGACCAGTAGTGTTGGCGTATATTTTTCACTCACGCGTGCGTAGTCGTACCCGTTTCCCTAGTATACGAGAAGACGAGTATTGGTATAATATTATTAAATCCATACCACCATCGCCGCCGTTGAACTCCGTGACTCGATCATATCAATCGCTAATTATGGATTGATTTATTGCCGATGCAGGCTCGCCGGGACATAAGGCACATCCCCGCTGCTACCGCTATTCGCAGTGTATATAATATAAGTACCTACTATGAACGTGCAATAAAATTTCATTAACGGTCACTACCCTACACACACTCACACACACACACATACTCCATACAGTGAAAAATCTCTGGTACGATATTGTATGAGTGTGCATGTGTAGGTACATGCTACGGTTCACCGGAAAAGGACTCGGGATAATGAACGATGTTTTTCGTTATAATAGAATTCTTCTTTCCGTATATAACGACGAGTGTGTACATGAAAGGTATTACAGCCGAGGAGCATCGGTTTCACGAGCCATGGAATGGAAGAATTTGATTACACGCGATTAATAAAATAAACGTAAAAAGTGTACTTACCTATAAAGCATATACCCCGGATATTCAACCGCACAGATCTATATAGTGCGATAAACGAGATTCAAAAATCATATTAATCACAATAACTCATAATGAATATACACGAACCTTCCGCAATGAATACGTAAGATGAATAAATATACGTTTTTAATGATATGTATATAGGTACGAGTGAATTTCTCTAACAAATATATGGAAATATTCATGTCAAATAATGATATAGGTACTGCAATAGACCAAATCAGTAATGCTGCTGTTTCTAAATCCCTAAAAATATTTCCAATGGGGCGATGGGCGTAACCCTTTGCCATCCTAAATACATATATCGAAGTGTACTTCAAGACTTATTTGATATTAGATAATATTAAGTACCTACATGAAAAAATAATTAAAAATGTGCTTAGTAAGTGTTTTTAAAATAACTTCGTATTATGTATGTATATGTATTCGTGTACTGTTTACTTATAATATATATATATGTCCGTGTATATACAAGTATTCAATTAATAAAATATAATCAGGGGTGGATTGGGCCACTATGCTACTGTACAATTACACAGTGGCTGGTGTCATATTATGTCCCACGGGCTGGTACAAAATAATGCACCTGGTATTATTATTATTATTGTTGACGATTTCTTACGACCTCTTCTATTTAGAACACCTTGGTAGAAAACCGACATGATCCACTCCACTACACTATAGGTATTTAACACTATAGGGCCTGCATTTTAATACAATATGCTTCATTTTTTAGAAAGTCCTCGGCAATGCTTTTCAAGTACAAAATCCGTTTCAGATTGGTCGCTTCAGGTACAAGTGGTGTGTACAACTAAATAAACGGTTGTAAATAAGTTTTGTATGAGTTACCTACTTAAACAATTAATTATTCCTTAAAATATTGTGTACCTAAGTAAAAATTAACAATCTATCACATTTATATTCCAGATTTGATCTATGATTTATGATTTAAGTATCTTTAAGTCCCGTGAGGATATGAGAAATGAGGATATACCCATTAGCCGTAGAGGAGGACTCACCGCCCGAACAAAAACCGGGTTTTTTGCATTATTACCTATAACCTAAAAAATGTATTAAAAACCATGATATTAATGAACATAAAATGTTGAAAAGTAAAAATGTTCACAAAAATAAACTTTATAAAATGGCTATCTTCAATTGTTTCAAAAATTAAAAATAAAATATGCTTAGTCAAATCTTTCTATGAGTCTAATAAAAAAAACAGATTTATGATATATTTATTATCTCAGAAGATATCTTAATGAGTAAATCCTCACGGGACACCCTAGCTGTGTAGTCAGGTACTTATAGGCGTTTAGGTACTATTTGATTAAGTAAAATTATAATGGTGTGTATATTATTATTATAAGACGTCAGCCGTCTGTAAGTAAACAAAATAATTTGTTCTTACAGAAAAAAGTATGAAATCATTAAACTTATATTTTATATGATCTATAATATACCTGGAGGCTGTAATGCTAAGTTCAATATATATTTCAGTATATTAAACTACCTACCTACGCAGATACGAAGCGTCAAAATTACCTACTATTTATTATATAATTGTTTCTTGGGTATCAACTTATCTTTCCTATAGATAATATATATTATACCCTAGTCCCTATACAGACTATACATAAAAGTTAAGAAACAGATTTTATCATTTTTATGAGAATGATAGAGTATTACCTTTGGTTTGTCCGAAAACACGTTTATATCGAGCGTTTTATCTTAATGATACCACTCACTTCATATCGAGTTCTGGACTTCTGATGTCACGTTTATGTTCGCAGATAATCTTGAAAATTCTTGAATCTTTTTTTCTTCACCGAGAAACCAATTAGTAATTTCAGTTAAACGCCCAAGAAGGTAATGCAGGTTTCGCTGATGACATTAGTTTGGTAAAGAAATTGATCCTAATGCAGTATGACGTGGCTTAAGATCTAAGAACTGCAAGATTTAATGAAGATAATAATGTGAGAACAACATATTTTTGAACTGTGTATTTGAACTTATAGAATGTAAAACCTAGCAAAAGTTATGATCACATCGCTATAATCTGTAATTTATTATTTTAGACTTTAACTGATGCTGTTTGTTTTTTAATCGTTACTTGAGCAGTCAAATCATAGCCTCTATTTTTAAGCCATAGGTGCAATTTGGGGAGAGGAAGCTTTGGTGTGCATACGCACTACGCAGTTCTAAAATCATTGTGTATATAATTTATTTCCTTTATGGTTAACTACAATTCTTATTTTATGTTATTGGATTAATATTTAAGGTACCTACCTGCAATTAATGCATTAAATTCAGAGTGTGCGTATGTGTAGAAATAAGTTCCTTAATATAAAAAATTCATGATCACAAGACTTATCAAAAAATGAGGGGTTTTATAGTGACCCCAGTTTTTTAGTTGAAATTGCACAGCTACTACAAACTTTTTTCTCTTTCATTGGATTGCGTCAAATTTCTAACATCACGATTTCAAACATACTATATAATAGTCTATAACACGTCATGTTAACGATTCAAATTAAAAAGCATACCTGCTAAACTACTAATCAAATACTATATAATGTACCCAGGTATATTGTATATTTGTATATAGTTATTTAATATTAAAATAGTAAAATTGAAAAACAATTTAGAGTTAATTTAATTAATTATAAACTCTGATCTTAACATCCTGACTTTTATTATACTGCTTGAGTAAAATTATTAGCTTTGGAAACAGTCAATATACTTAGGATCATGCATTTGATTAGGTAAAATAAAACTGTTGTGGGACATATACACCTACTAAATTTAGGTTTATTAAATATTTACTCTCTATACTAATACCTATACCAAATAAAATAAACATAACTTTGTAGATGTTTCTTTTCATATAAACTATTGTGGACTTTCCTATATTATTATGTTGCTACCTAAACTAATTTTATAATTATATATATAATGCAAATAATTAATCTTTTTTTTCTTATCAGTATTAGGACTAATAATTATCTAACGGTAAATATCGAAGTTGATATATCGTAAACTATAATACGCATGATGCTTCTAATAAGGAAAATATATGTTAGTTGGTTATTCCTTATTAAAAAATAATTGAGAAAAAAAATAAGCATTTGGATTTTAGATATATTTGGAAAAAAAAGTTGAAATTAGTGTACTTAATACTTATCTATATTTATTTTATCTTGTAGATTGATTAATTGTGTTAAAAATATAGAATGCATTATTCACTTTCTGATCGTACAAGAAGAAATCACTAGTAATATTTTATGTCGATAACAAAAAAAAATGAGTTACTTACAGTATCTATTTAACTAAATGGACTCCAGATCCTGATTTACATTTTTGTAGGCCGTGGGCAAAAAAATAACAACCTGACTTACCTCAATCTTAAATTTTTACTCGACACTAATTATAATGTTACGTGTCTTATACAACGTCTGTTTCAATGATGGTTTTAGTTGTTGTCTACATCTGCTTTGATTTCATGGTATACCATATTTTATCATATTTTATAACTATTATTTGCTGACCGAGTGACAAATTTATCTTAGATAAGTAATTACTGAAAGAAAATTGGCATTCAACAGTGAATAAGAGGTGGACAGATGAATGATAGTGTATTTTTAGTATAGGTACGTAGTACATACTACATCGGTATATACCTTTTAATATAATAATCCAAATTTTATTGTAAGAATACATAGGTTCAAAATAAAAAAAACCTAACCTAACCTAATATTATGGACATTTTATGGTTGCGCTGTACATTATAATATTATATTACCCGTATAAAATCACAGACAATGAAGAATGGATAGGCCACGCCTTTGCTTAGAACATTAGGTGCCTCATTCCTAATTCCTAAAGAGCAAATATCTTCTGTCCCACAAAGGTGCCAGGTGCCTGTTAAGTGATATTGTCATAGATAATAGAACGAAAAAAAAAAGCACATATTATATTAGTTTATTTGAGAACGTATAAGGCCTATCCATTCTTTATTATCTATGTACAAAATAGGACTACTACAGTACATATTATTATGTATTATCTGTGTGCCTGTGTGTTATAAATTATAATACATTATGCTGGTATCAGTCGTAATGTGACTGCGGCGGCTGCGACTGAAGAGACGAAGAAGATGAGCCATTGAACCGTGTTTGCTTCCAACTCGGATGTAAACACGGTTTAATTCTCTGCTTCAGAACCAATTAAAACCACTTTACGAATGCAGTTGCTGAAAGATAACCACGTGAAAACATGTGATCTATCCAAACGCGGCGGGGTTAACTGGTAATTATACGCGCGGATGAGTAATATAGTAAACCTACAACGCAACGTCGGCTATATTATAGACTAGTAAGTGTGTGTGTGTGTGTGTGTGTGTGTGTGTGTGTGCAGTGAGTGTGTTGCACACGCAGTGAGTGGATATATATAATGATTAGATCATATAAGGCACGCGCCGTCCTGTAGCTATAAAGCGCGGACTACTCGTAGCAATAGAGGAAAAAGGGTTGAAATTTCAAAAACCGTTTGCTATAAATGTCTGGAAATCACTGGTGAACGGTTCACGTAAATCGTTGCGTAACATATAGTATATATGTATATTGTATAATAATATACATACGTCACAATGTCACATATATAAATTATAATGTATAACTTCATCTTGTAGGTATTAGTATGTATTTGTATTTGATTCTTCGGCAGAGTGCAGGTGACCATCCTGAACGCTGAGGAATTGTCAAAAATCATAACAAATATGAATTGTAAACAAAATTCACATATCTGTTCGAAGGTCAATACAAAATATATAAGTTATCAAGTATGAACTAAAACTTATATGACTAAAATATAATGACTCACTATTACATACAAATTCAACATTGGTTTTGCGGTGAAATGAAATATCTATTACCTAGGTAGAATGTTAAAAAAAATTTAAACAAAACAGAAATAAAAAAAGCAGGTAAGCACATTTTTTTTTTTTGACAAAGGCAGACAAACTTATGAGAAATCATGTGTTACATTTTCAATTCTTAAATTTAAAAAGAACATTTTTTATGAATTTCTAACTCAAAATAATTTGCACATTTTCGTGATTTTTACCTATTTTGTCAATATTTGAACTTTAAATGCTTATAAAAAAAATTTGTGACTTCGGATTATTTTTAATATTTTTCATATATTATTGTAACAATATATAAGAAGCCTTGTTTTAATTTTTCAAGGTTTTTTACCCAACAAATACAATTTTATTGACATTCATAGAAAAAAATCTAAAAATATTGGAAACTGAAAATGTCCCTAAACAGTTCAAAACAAATTAAAATCTTTTAAATATTGTATCGTGTATAGAAAATGCTAATATAAACTTTCAGTCTAAAGGTCATGTATCTACAGTTATTTGTTTTAAAGTTACACCAAAAACCAAATAAACCAAAATCAATTTTACCGAAAACCTATTTTGAGTAAATATTCCCGTTTTTCCTTAATTTTTATTTTGTTATTCCTAGCGTTCTTGAAACTATAGAGAATTTTTTGCTTTTGACCTTCCCAAGTACCAACTAAATTCACATTCCTATCAGAAAAGATACTGTTGAAGAAAATGTAAGCACTTTTACTGTCCTAAAAAGTGATGACAGACACAAATAAAAAAAATAATAAAAAACAAATTGTAAAATCAATATATTCATCGCTCCGCTCAGAATCTAAAAATGATAATAAATAGTAGAATTCATTGTATAATATATTATATGCACCTGAAGTTGGAAACGTTACGAATTTTAGTTGTGGATATAACAATATTCGGTAAATGTTTTAAGATTAACAGACTTATATCCACTAACTTGGTGATGTTTAATCCGTCTGGTCTTGAAAACATTTTTCAAAAAACAAGACGCGGTACCAACGGCGCTGAACCATAAACCCACAATACCTATCAGTTGATAATACTATATTGGTTCCGGAGTGTGAGGACGCATCAGGTGGTTAGATTTCCCTCTTTTACTCATTCACTGCAGCTATGTCCTTTAGGAGGTAGTTTATTAGAATGAGTCTGCGGTTTTTTATCCTGCTAACATTATTATGTCTGCACGACGGTTTTGGGTGATACCGTCTTTCTTTATGAACTTCTTTATTTACTACGACATTTTTACTAAGGTTTATCCAGTTATATGTTGCTCCGTGTGAAGCTGCAGTATACTTATAACAATGCAGATATGATAAATACAATTATAACATAATATAATATTTTTTTCTCCTGAAATTATTTGTTATGAGAAATAAACAGTTTGAGAACTGTTCGTAATTAATTGCAGCTATACGTGATATTGTTATGTGTACGCACCCAAATGCACATACTAATATTACATTTTTTACACATAATAATATATAATAATTTCAGTTACACAAGAATGTTTTCTCGACATTGTTTTAATGATGAGGAATAATGTTGTAAAAAGTAAAAATAGAGACTTTCTAAGTTTGAGTTGGCACATGAAATAAATAAATCCATCTTTCAGCTAACTATAGCTTCTTATACGATATGCAACATAAAAAACGAGATATTACTCATTAAGAAGTTAGTTTAAACTGTACGCAACTTCCCACTCAATTTCTCGATACCTATTTTAGTCACCATAGAACATAATTTTAATTGATTTAGTCTATAGTTTACACCTGCAGCCATTATGTTGGACACAGATGCAAGAGGATTTAAGTCAAACTCTTTGACTTTTACTCTATTACCGGGTTTCTTAATAGTTATTTAATATTCTCTCAAATTATTATTAATAAGATAAATTGTTCTTTTAAACATAAAAAGAGAAACGAATCAATATCAAACTTTGTAAAAGTCCATACTCATTCAACTAACTTCCAAATATTAATCTAACCTTTACAAGTACAATCGTTGTAAAGTACATCCTCGATTAAAAAACAAAAAATACAAATAAAACAATGCAAATCATAAACATTATTTGATAATATCAAAAATGTACATCTAACCCAGCTATGTACTAATATAGTAATATATATATGACTTTTTACTTTTTAGTATTAAAACGTTTGAACTATTGTACTTAGCCGTAAGGACATTACAAAAATTATAGATATTTAATCCGAACAAACACTTCACTTGAATAACCATTAACCAGCCATAAATATGACCCGTAGTATATTATTATAATATAATTTTAATATACAAACTGTTGTAACATGATGTGGGGACAGCCACTAACATATTGTTGTAATTATTATTATTATTATTATACACTACACCTCGTTACCACAACTTTTAGTACTCTAATCATGTAATAGTATATATTAGTATATAGAACAACTATTTAGGTGAAATAAAAAATTTTAAAAATAAATATGTTTATAGCCTTATAGGTATACAAATTACAAACTTTTTATCGTATACCACGATGCGTTAGTATACGGTACATATAATTATAAATAATATGATTTTATGCAAATATAAGTTGGTTTTCGTTTAGCTAAAATAAAAATATAACAAGTTTACGCGTCTTTATCGGCTACCGGCATATTATAATAGGTAGTTTAATAATATAGTTTCTCGGACGAACGGATAACATTATTAGTGTTTTGTAAAACATGTTTCGGTCGGGCTACAAAAATGTTCTTACACACCTAAAAAAAATGTCTTAACGATTTCACGGAGTCAGCATATAGAAATCACCATAAAATTGTAGTGCACGCTAGACTAGGTATAACTAGAAAATCTAGTTGCATTTTAAAAAATTAAAAATAATTAACATAAATGTAGAGCTTCGTGTAAATTGGTGTTTCTATGCTCACCGGTTACGTGCATTATTATTATGAACTATGATCATGCGATTACCGCCGATATTTAATATGTATATGAAAACTTGTTTTAAAAAATATTTTTAACATTTTAACATTTTTTTAAAAACCGCGTAAATTGTGAATAACACGTGTAGAACATATTAAACTTATGTATAATTTATATAGGTCATGCACAATATTAATATATACATTGTACGTCTTCACACTCGTTTTTCGTTTACCACATCAAAAATAGTCCATTGAAAACCAAACGTGGTATTTTTTTTCACAACGAGCGGACCATAACCATATACGTTTTGCATCATATTATATGCATGTACAAATTGTTGTAGAATAGTACTTATTAGAGTAACAGTTTTACATATTTTATAATGGGCACTTCTTCGGAACATAAAAATCCAATATCATATTATTATTGTTATGTTCACCTACATAACCGGTGACCAGCGATTCTATACCCATAAATATAACATAGGTGTACTATGTCTATGTGTGTGTGTGTTTGTTGTTACTTATTATATTATAAATTATAAATATAATAATATTATTATTTATTACATACTATTACCAACTATTACCGGGCGTACAATATCTTATTACACGCCATAAAACCCACACTCTGTCGACATGTCGTTTGATGTAGGTATAATATTGTATAATATTCAGTACTCACGGCCAAAAAATTATATATTTTTTTATGTATAACAATATATATGTGCATAGTCTATAATATAATAATATAGGTACTTATATGTCTTTAACATAAACGCGTCGGCTACCGTTCGCATAATTTATTATTATTATTATTACCCGTAGGTATATACGCTCGTATTTAATATTAATATTAATATCTTCTGTAAAATAAATAAAACATAAAAACACCAGCGAGTTGATAACGCGAGATCCCGAAACGGTCATACAACAACGCGTGCATAATAATTATAACATATTATATTACATGGGTAATATTCAGTAATTGGTTACCATTGTCGGTCAAACCTGTGAGATACTGCGAGCGCGTACATCGTCGTACTTTAGTTAATATCATGTTCTTCTTTTATTTTAACAATATTATAAATTATAACTGCTCGCACGTTACGACGTTCAACGTTGGTACTATTTTTTCTGTTTTTATTTTTTTTTATGTATGTATACTTTAATATATATGATGGGCATTAAAACAAAACGAAATATCATAAAAAATGAAGCAGTCATGCCGACAATACGAATTCGGAATTACCTGCAGTGTGTAAGTCAATACACACACACACACACACACACACACAGCCGTATAAAAATATTACATACACAACTGTAGGTGTATATACAGTTAGGAGACTTAGGACCGACCAACCGATTAAACCATGCACTGGCTGCTGATCTTCTCTCCATTCGTATGATGTGCGGACTAGATAGCTCGTGCTGTTATGCGTGTTCTCATCACACACACAAATTATATATATATATATGTATACCAATAACAAATGGTATACCTATTTAATACCTCGCGTGCGCGAATAATATTGTATAGTTAGGTACAGCGCGCCGACTGCAAACCGGACAGTTCACACATTTTCGAAATTTGTTATGATTATTACTGCGTACGCCTGTGGGCGGTGGCGGTGCCCTGTTAATTATAACAGCTTGCACATTATTTTGTATAAAATATATTATATACCATATTATACTATGTAGGTGCTTAATACGTTGTATACGTATTTAGGTGCTTAAACTCATTGCTGTTATAAATTGTATTATATTATTATATATTTTTCTCGTGTACGAACCATCAAGCTCGTTACCACCGAATTTAACCACGACGGATCGACATCATTATCGTAATAAAATACTAATATGCATGTAGTATATTTCTATTATAATATTATAATATTATTATTACTTATAATATTCAATTAAACTTTAAAGCGTAAAAAATAGTATTTTTATTACTGTATCTGGTAAAAGGTAAAATAGTATTTTAATAAACTATACTATCATGTGTGATATAGCCCTATATAGATAGTAACTACTTTAAAGTGTTCTCACTATCTTTGTTAACTATTATTAAGTTTTCGTTACAATGTGAGGGTTAAAGTAGTTTGTTAATTATAGCCATATTAAGCACTGAAAATAACTGTTTCAATTGAAAGTTGTGAAAAAAATGACTTTTAACTTAACTTCTAACTAGAAGTTAACTTTTAACTCTTACTAGTTGTTACAACATTTTCCCCCTGAAATGGATTATTTTAATATTTCATGTTTGTATTATAAATAATTATAGATAACATTGTTATCGACCGTTAAAGTCCTCCATTTTTAAAACGACAAAAATATGTCCATAAGACAACTTTAATTTGTATATTAGTGTAATATTATAAATATCATAAAATTCATATTTATTGTAGACAATATGAAGATTTTATGAAAATTGTCACTCTCAAATCCCAATGATTGTAATGATCTTCAAACTATGTTGATAAATTTGTCAAATGGTGCCAATCCTTTAGATTCTCCCTTAACATCGACAAATGTAAATCCACGTCCTATATTAGAAGTTTCAATCCTATTACTTACCATCTACATCATTGATTCAAATCCCACCTCAATTGCTGTAATTCGTGACTTAATCTTCGTTTCCCCTACGTCGCAAATTGATCATACCACTTGCAAAGCATATTATATAATATTCTATATTTTGTTAAAATGTAAAAGAATCGGTAATTAAATCAAATGGGTAAACACACTTAAGTAGTCAAGTCTCTCTTTATTGTTGCAATACACTTGAATACGACTAGATTGTTTGAGATCCACACGCATACCGCATGTCCATACCGGACAACAGTTGTCAATTCGACTGCGTGCAAAGAAAATGTCTAATTTTTCCAAGTCATAAATTGAAAATGTCCTTATGAATATAGACCCCAGTTTTTAATAAACTTGATCTATCCTCATTAATCGAACGTCGTCACTCTCGTAACTTGTCCTTTCATGATGATCTATACTCTATAGTCACTCTAAAAATTGACTCTTCTTTCCAACTGTTGTTTATCATCTTCAAAGTTAGTTCTCTACCTGTCAACCGAACAAATTTCATATTATGCGATATTTCTTACCACTCAACCAACTATACTTATTAAATGAATCACCTCGCCAAATAATGAAACTATAAAATGAGGACCTCTCTTTCCCTAAAAAGTAATCACTTATTTGACCTAATCTGTTAATTAATATGCTAAATTCTGAACAGTAATCTGCAATATCGAATATGAAAATGTGCATTTTGTATTGGGCTCATTAATAAACCATAAACTGTGAATTAAAAATAAATAAATTATATATAATAGTGATGCGTATTGCTTTTGAATTTTTTTTTAGTGACTAGAAATTTTCACTTTTATAGGTACAACGTTAGAATGATTTCTATAAATGAACCAAACGACCATACCAGACCACGGTATGCGCATTGAATACTTGATCGTGGATATATTATGTGTACCTATATATACAAATTAATCGATCAAAGTGTACAGTGCCGTATTTAATGTATAACTTATTCATATACAAATTGAACGTATTGCGCATTACAGGCACATAATCGTGTAAATTACACACGATCTGAACATAACATATATAAATTCTACCCACAATGTTCCAGCTATACGGTTTAAAAAATGGTATAATTTTACAACTCGCATGTCTATGATGTATGGCGGCGAATATAAGTCGTGCATTTCGTATAATATCATTCGTGTATCTTTTCATTGATATAATTGCCTTGTCAGTCGGCATGATACCATATACAGAAAACTGATGCACCGAGATATTTTTTTTTTTAATAAATGCATTACGACAATTATTTTCCACGGCGAGACATGCACTATAATATGTACGCGTCGCACACACACACACACACACACACACACACACACACACATAATATATACAATACAATATGTCAATATATAACAACGGTTAAGTATAACAGGTAAATGTTTAGTGCATTTATCAATATATTTAATACTGACTACTGTATCATATTAATATATTATGTATACGTGCGATATGGAAGATGATGTACTGCTATCGACGTAATAAGAACTATATACGTTATACGAGCCACCTAGGTAAACGGGTTTTAGGAAACGCGTCTATAGTCTATAGGGTTACAGTATAGATAAATATATAAATAAGATATTATAATGTATAGTACGTGTGGTTTGACTCTATTGGGTCTTGTTTAATTTGGACAAATCACTAGCTAGGCATATAATACGCGTATCGGCGTGATTCCGCATTATATAACCATATCGGAATTTAATATTTTGTCCAGTGGAAATATGTTCGCCCTCGAGGCACATTCGGCACTCGCGTCTCACTACATGGTCGTAAAATACGCAAGTAGATAATTATATATTATACACTCGTATATACCTATATAGAAAAACAAATAATTAATCGTCGTGGTCCGCTCGTTATTAACGAAGTAGCCTTCGTGCACGTCCGTTCAGTCTATAGGTTGTCAATAAGTCGGTTAAAATTTCAAGACCACCATTAAAAAAAATTTAAATACCAGACAGTCTCATCCGTATTATTTTACGCGGCATGTATATATATAAATATATGTAATATTATATTGATAAGCTAGAAAACGAGCACGCGACCTACCAATATATTATATGATTATACACGCATATTACCTATATTAGGTACGTGATTTTTTATTCTCGAGCTCGTGCATAAATGAATGTTATGCGTTTTTGCGCATATTCATATCATACAAAACTAATCGTTTTTCTTTTTATACGGATATCAATATATATATAACTTAACCTAATGAATATAAATGGCGCAAATGTCTGTGCAGTCCGTGGAGATAATATTTTTGAATGACTTATACATAATATACCTATAGTTAGTTACTAAATATTTACATATTATTTATACATACACAAAGCGCACGTGTACATTAGGTATTATACCTAACCTAACCTAACCTATACCAGATACCTATACGTATTCGCATCCCGTCTGAAATATATGGTGTGATCCATTAAACCTCGCGCATAATATTCTATCTAATATATAAAATTCTCGCATCACAGTTTTAAAGAGTGTTTGTAACAAAAATCCTCCGAAACTGCTTTACCGACTATGGTGATAATTTTTTTGTATATTTTGTAGGTAGGTATATGAATAGTTGTAAAGTATTTTTCACCCTCTTAGGTCCAACCCGAGAAGGTGCTCAAACGGGGATTTTGAAATTTACGGTGGAAATGTTTGGTTATAAATGGTTGCTATTGGTTATAAGAGAAGTAATTGGTAGAAATTAGTATTTATTTATTATTGGTTGTCATTGGTTAATCGAGCAGATCAGATGCAAAATCATGGTGGTAACTCGGACGAACGTGTAACGTAAATAACGATGTTCAAATAACGTATTTATCTGAAACGGCTCGACCGATTTTAATGAAACTATTTTTATATTTTTGGTATAGGTATGAGAATAGGTCGTAAAGGTCGTATAGATTTGAAAAAAATTAATATTTCAAGGATTTAATTGTAAACAGTTTACAATGACGTCATATTTTATGGACAATTTCTAATAATTTTAAAAATATTTAGGAAAAATCAAACATTAAAAATAATAAAATCAATCCATTATATTGTAAAAAACGATTTGAATATTAAATTTTGACCCGGTAGGCCCAACCCGGGGATGTGCTCAAACAGTGACTTTTAGATTTAGACACTTTTGTTTTTAGATCGTTGCTATTGGTTACGGCCCGACTTACGGGAGAAATAATTATAATAAATTAGTATTTATTAGGTACTTGTTTGGTTGTTAAAGGTTAATCGGGCATCAAATCGAATTTTTTCACATATTATAACCGCTCATCGGCGTTGTCTGCGATCCGACCTAGTCGGACCTAACCTACCTACCGTGGGGTGACTGAGCTGCACTTAGTGTAGGGAGTTACACACAAAAGGAGTTGAACAATCACAATTTTGTAAGAGTTGTCATATTTTCCGGACGCGGGATCAGCTATAGTATATTATAATAATATACGACCTATATAATGGATATATTATATTATATACTTCTCCAAGTTTTCCGACGAGCTCTTTCGGAGGCGTCGCAGCATTATATAAATATACGTAGGTACACACGATTATTGTTCCGTTAAGTACATATTGTTTCGTGTGCGCGAGTATAATTAGTAGGTAAACAGCAGCTGTTGGCTAAGCGTCTCGGACGATTTGTTATTCAAGCACGCTGTATGTTGTTGTACGATTTTTACCTATATATACATAAAGGAAGGTATAGATGCGTGACATAGAGCTGCTACAGCAGTAACACTATATAATGTATAGTAATATGATTTACGATTGTGCGCCGTTTTCAATCAATCTCAAACGCATTGGACAACTACCTAACGAAAATTAAAACTGGTTGAGAAATCGTCACGGGTTGATCGCATAAACTATACAAAAGGTACCTGCAGCGAGGTGTTTCGTCCAGCTTCATATTAAAGTGGATATAATATTATATACGAAGAGTATAGGTACACTACATTATACGGCCGTCCATACGGTACGCGAACAATGAGTTATGTGTAAGATAAATTAATAATTTGTCGAATTAAGGTGGATACGACATTATACCTGCGCGATATGGTCTGTTTTTATGGGAAGGGGTAAATATTTTTTCATCCGGTAATCATTTCCACAATTATTCCAACCCCACATTTATACAATAATGCATACGTAATATGATGGGTAAAGTCTATTTTTCGCTTTTTAACTGTTGCGATACTGATAATAATATCACTCACTGACTCACTCACTACAGGTATATTTAATGTTCTAATATCTATATTTGGTTATTGATGTAACAAGCTAATCAACATAAGCCCATTTATCGAGCGCAACCACGTTTTAAATCTACAGCAGATACAAGCAAAAATAAAGTCGAATATAATAAATTAATTCACTAAAATGCAGTATTATTTAGGCGTGTGTTTAAAAAAAAATAGTGTTAAATTATTTGCATTTTGATTATATACGCAAATGAAAAAAATCACAGATTATTATATTATATTTATATATATTAAAAAGAAAACATCGAAATGCCCTGAAGCAATAATGGCATTTAGTTACTTTCAAAAGTTAATAGTATGTTTTTTAAAACTGATTAGGTAACTCAATAAATTATAATGCAATACACACCTGCGTTATATTAATGATGCTACAAAAAAAGGTATAAAAACAATTTTTCTCGTCAACATCACAATCCTACAACATTTCTAGCTGTAACATATAGCTATACATACAATTTAAATATGATTAAAAAAAAAGTAATATATTTTACGGTCCACGGGGGGGCAAATGTATTGATCACCGCTCCCCTAAAAGTATAGCAATACCGTTGTAAGCCATATGCATATGTGACAAAATGAATGTGCTCATGATATATAATATAGACATAGACTTGATGATGGCGCTGTCGCGTATACGAACTTAACTGATACATAAATCGAAAAACTCGCGTACCATCAAACGCTTGGCTGTGAAACGGGCACAAGAACCGCGTATGATAATATTGTTGTGTACAGACTGTAAAAGTGTTTATAATACGCAGAGAGAGAGAGAAACTGTGCGAGTGTGTGTGACCGATCGCACTTTATTTTGGGGACGTGCGCCTAATATAATAATTATAATATTACCATATTATCAACTATATATATATATATATATATACATCACACGCGTGAACAAGCTCCTGCGGGCGTTATAAATATTATGTATTCACAAATCATAGTATAGTTATAATAACGTAACGTTTAAATATTTTATACGCTTCGTATTCGTACAGGTGTAGTGATAAAATAGTACCTACCTAGTATCTACGAGCCGATTAAAACGTGTAAGTATTATAATATATAGATATATTTTATATTATTATTACACGAACGTTACGCACTATTATAACGCACTGCGGGCTGCAGACGAACAACGACTTGATTGAGATTACAATACACAGTATGAAAGACCTCAACGGTGTGTATACCGCCTCTATTTACGTACGATAATTTATTCAGTATAATCAAGTATTTTGTTTATAACCACTGATGTTTATCAGCACATAAAAAAATTATTATACCGTGGAAGTACAAAAATAGGAACGATTTTTATTCCGTTTGTTATTAATTTATCGTCATACGGAGTTTTATAGCACTCGAAACGAAATGTATTCGTCTTGGGGACAAATACAATCAACAGCATTTTATCGCTATATAAAATCTATTATAAGTATTATTGTGAGTACTGAACATAGTTGGTAATATTAAAGTATAATGTTATTCTAACTAATGCGAGAGTATTTTATTGTTTAACTTACAATTTTTAAGAGGTCCATTAAAAAATATTTTAATATTAAAATGTTAAGGTTTATGACAAAATTAATAAAAAATATATAACAAATGTATAAGATATAATAATATGATATCATATAGGGTCATGAAATGTAAGCCCATGAATTTATCAAGATTAATTATTCGTCATAATAAAAAATAATAATAACCAATTGATAATGCCTTCGATATAATAAGGCAGATTTATATTTTTTATGTAAGATTCTAAACTATAGATGACGCGTTTTTTATGAGTAAATAAAGAATTTTTCAATTAAAAACACAATTTACTTGGAAGTTTATTTTTACCGTTAAATTGATTGCGTATACGAAGCAATGTTGTTTTTAATTTCCCGTTAATTGTATTAAATTGTGTTCATTATAGATTAAATCGTTTAATGTTCAACGCGTGCCGTGCAAAAAAGTTAATTGAACCACAAATTGCATAGGTAGCTGTGGAGGAAACAAGGACTATAAAACTTCGATAGCAACCTACTATAAAGTTGATAAATTCTTCAAAATGAAACCATCTTAGAGTAAATAGTAATTTTTCACGAAAATTATTGGTGTTGTAAAGAAAACATTTTCTAATTAATTATTCTAATAATTATTTTGGAATAACCAATATAAATAATTAGTACCTAGGTAGTGACTACTGACTAAGCGATAAACGAGTATGAAACTTTGATTTAAGACCCTTTTTTTAAATCTTATTTAAAGGAATAATTATTATGAGTAATATAACGAACCATGATGGTGTTAAGATATTCATTAAAAAGTTTCATTTAATGCTCGCGTTTTTAATTGGTACGTATCTATAACTTATATTTAAAAAAATATTTGAAGTATTTGAAGATCATTATGATTGGATAAAAAAATTTCATAAAATGTTAATTGACTGTATTACAGTTATAATACAATATTATAAGTAAAGACTAAAGAGCTACGATTATTATAATTTGTAGTTTGGCCTATGTTAGAAATAAAAACATTAAATATTATTCGTTTCTCATTTTCCTTTCTTTTCATGTGGTTTCACAACATGAGGCGCATTTTGTAAATATTTGGGATAACCAATTTGTGTATCTGAATAATGTAAACACTTTTAAAATTGAATAATTAATTGCTAATATTATAGTAATTTTCGTTAAGTGGACGCGAACCCGAATGTGTTCTGGAGTAAAAATACCTATTTTAAAATTAATATATGACAATATTTCAAAGAGCAAGACGGTGAATTTTTTTCATTATTCCGAATATAATACTCAATAAATTGTTTAGAAATATCGATCATTTCCACATTTTTAAACGATCTGCAACTCTTTAAAAAATATTTTATTTTTAAAATGCGCACAGTCTCGCAGATCAAAGTATTCTCATATTTAAATTTTATAAGTATTTTTACTCTGAAACCAAAATCGAGTGAGTTCTACTCAGACTGCGTAAACGCGTTTTGTCTATATCGTACGCTTGTGTAAGACGGAGACATCAATATGCCGGTGCGGTGGCCTCTTAAGTAGGTACCTACCTAATTTTCAAACAGCCGGTAAGGTTTAAAAATGAACAACCATGAAGAAAATACCTATATAATATGTTGAGTGTACATAATATTATGACGTATCTATTGGCCAGGGGTGGATGTACACCGCGAGAACAAACTGCTCAGAAATGAGAAATAATTAAATAAATAGAAAAGCGTGTTAAAAAGTATGCGTACCTAGTACCTACCTGGAGTTTTAAATAGCTTAATGATATGATTAGAAGGAGCGCGTTAATATATTTTTAAAAAGAAGAAGTACCCCCCCCCCCACCCACCACGCTTCACTTCAGTCAAATTCAAGCACTGAATGTATGAATACTTGTATAAACTAAGATACCTTCTATACAGTATATAGACATGGGTAAATAGTTCATGGAGCATCCAGGGGATGGAATGCGTAATTAAATTAGTCAAATAATTCGAAAAACCGATGCATATCTATAAATATATTGTACAATGACGTTAACGATATTATATTATGTAATAAAACTCAAGCTATTGTTTCTAATGCTCACAATAATATATTTTAATATAAAGACACGTCACGACGACATGTGAATGTGATTTACAAAATTTGATAATATTAAACGGCGTACAAACGATATAAATATACTGATTGTTTTTTGTTGTTTGTTACACGATGATGTACAGATAGTTTAGCGGCGGACGTTGGTGATCGGATGGAGGACGAGTGCGACGGCGGTGCCGGCTGAAGAAGAGCGGACGGCGAAAGCTGTCGTCGCCTCCGTCTCGTGCTACAGGTGGCGGACGTCAACGGCACGAGGTTTGATATTATGACGTCTCGTTTCCAGCCCTCGCCGGCGTTGCTGCTCCTCCTGCCCGTGCTCCTGTTGAACACCGTTTCCGCCACCGTTTCCATCACCCGGCATCATCGGGGAGACGTGTTCGACGTGTCAGGTAAACGACTGCGTAGGAAACGAACAAATTATTATCACTGATTAATTATTATTATTATATTGGTTACGGAGGTGATGCTGTAAAGTCGCATTTCTATAATATAGTGGATTTAAAGTGGTACAGTGGGCGCAAGGCTGTATGAATGCGGCAGGTTACACGTGCCCTGGTTGATAATATCGATGGAAGCGAGTTACACTATAGACACCGAGAATAACATATTTATTGATGGCGCAACCTGCAGGGGGTGGTAGGGTATCCGGGTCTAGAACAGAATATGTCCCTAACGTTTTATTTAACAACTATTATAGTGAGCAATAACACTCAAAACTATAAGTTTCTAGTGATCGACCACTATTTACTTTTAATATTTAACGGTGTTTTTTTTTTAAATGTTTACAACATTGCAATTTTCAAAATATATGTTTATAGGTATGTTTTATACTTTTATAGTATTTTATAAATTCGTAAATATATTATAGTTAGGTATATGACAATAATTGACTATCGAATTATAACTATTGACAACTGCGAAATGTTTCAGTGGCGGCTCTAATACAAATTTACCGTTGATTCCATTTTCATCGATATTGTTTTGTAGGTATAGACTATTGATACCTATAATTATTTATTAATTTATAGGTTATGCGGTTATGAATGCAACTAACTGCGATAATGTTATGATAAAATCGTATTGCGATTGACCTTTATTCAACTGATGATCAACTGGTTGGGGAGGGGTCCCAGAGGTCTATACGACTATACTGCACTTGAGCCATATTTGAGTGTTCGTAGCAAATGATATATTTTATCGAAAATATGAAATTATATTGTTATGATATATATTTTACATTTTACAATTTCTGGTTGCACTATACTGGTATAGTGGTATATTGTATTGAATATTATAATATGTACAACGTCGTCACATTACTAATATTACGTTATCGTTCGCACATATTATACCTATTCAATACATTTATTATTAATTTATTACTTAAATGAAACATAACGTTAGAAACTAATAATAACTGTCTTTGTTTTTAACTGAATATTAGCAATCGGAAATAAGATATTGCCACGGAGTGTCGTAGAAAACGTTATTTTCATACGGATAGGTTTTAAATAAAAAATCTCACTTCCGTAATATCCGTAAGACCGAGGGTTTTTTGTTGTTACTATAGTCTCTTGAAGGGAGTTCACTGTTCAAGTATAATCTTTAACCATATTATAGATTATAAGTAGGTATAAAATATACATACATGCTATAGCTACGAAACGGTACCGGGACACACATAATAATATAAAAAGTACTGTATTTTATACTAATAAGTATATCAGAATCAGATAATACCTATATAGTTTTTATGGGCAATAAAATGTATAAGTATAGTAAATGATAAAACATTTGATTACTATATTATATGACACACGTCTGTTATATATAAAGTTGAAATAATAAAAATAAATCCGTTAGATCGCAAATAATCCTCATATTTTTTTTAGTTCCTTAGTGTTATTCTTTATATAGAGGGTCAGTAATGGCGGCTAACCTAATTATGGTCAAGCCATTTTCTTTGATATAGCTTATGATTTTATATAATAAAACTATTATAATATAGGTTTTAAAAGTGGGTTGTATATTAAACTATGATTATAAAGTTAATACTTATGACTTTATAATTGTCAGATTATGGCATTTATTGCTGATATGTGACTATGTGAGGTTATCAGGACTGAATAAAACGGAGAGCTATCGAGAAAATATCGGTAAGCAATGCAAAGTATTTAAAAGTTCAAAATCATAGGTATTCTATTTCATCACCTATGCAGGATATAAAATGTCACAATAATTAATAAGTAACATTCATTACGATCTTAAGGTTTAACTCAAATTCGAAACAAATAACAATTTTAATAGCCGATTTTTATAAGGATAATTTAAGCAAATATTTAAAAACTTTTTTGTAGCTTATTTTTTATCTGTTTTAGGAAAATAAACTAAATTTTGTCCAAAGCCCTTAGTGAAAAATAGTTTAGAACGTTTAGATATAAAAATAACAAATAGGTAGGTACATCGTACAAGTTGTTTTATATTAGTTGCTCACAAACGAATAATATATTACTGCATCATGACATAGTCGACCGCGGCGGATCGGCTCTCTCCCCGCGTGTATACGTATACTACCACCTTGGCCGTGGAATTGAACCATAATAATAATAATATAACGGAGGAATGGGTCGTAAATCGTAATTCAAAAATGTGTTAACTTAATGTGTGTATACAAACGCCAACGGTTTTAGAACAGCTTGTCAAACATATTATAAAATTACGATCGTAAAATAATATCGAGGCGTGTAGCGTGTTGCGATCGCATGGCACATGAACTTGACACAATAATCGGTTGAAAACCCCACAGCTCGTTGTGCACAGGCAACAACGACGTGCCGACAAATCGGTTAGAAAAAAATCTAAACGTCGGCAGGTATGTTATTATTGTCGTGTACGTCAAAGTGTGACCTCTTCGAGCATTAGGAATGTGTGTGTATAATGTTAAAGCGTTTTTGCAAAATTATTTAAATATATACAGATGGGTAACATATCTACAGTCTCACAGCGGTAGCTTGCAGTAAATCATGATGATGACGATTTGTTCGGATGATAATATTAAATTAGTGTATGTGTGTTTAATGTATATATTAACATATTAATATATTTACAGATGATTTATTATTACTACTATCATTATTAGTTAACTATTCCTAAAATCCTAAAGTATATATTATATGATGAATGATGATAATTAATAATAAACACTTGTAAAACTTGACCAAACACTACATTTAGTTACAATACTTATAATGCTTGTAATAATATTGTACAATTATTGTAGTTTTTAATGAAAAAAAATGTCAACAGTTCAATTTTAAAATATCATCATAATATATACTAAACGATTCCGTAGGCTTGAAATCACATAATTCGTTTTAATTTATGTTACATGGAAGTTTTTCAATAATATTACGATATTTTTTTCTGAAATGATTCTATGCGACTTACATATATGTACTTATAAGTACTACCTATATTTTTTCGACGTTATGTTGTGTATTACATAAATATTAATCAATAACCAAAAATAAATACCCCTAGAGTAAAAGCTAGTACCTACTTCAAAAAAGTCAATTCAGGATTATATTTAATAATATAAATAATATTGAAAATATAGAAAATATTAAGTCAATAAAAATGATACGATATTGATATTTTTTTCAAAGCAATTATTTAACAAATTGTTTTCTTTGATGTACCGTCGCACGTCATGTTGAATTTTTTCTACCGATAGCATAATAAATTATCCAAACCCATATTAGTAATAACATCAAGTTACATACCTGAAGGCTAAAACCGTTGTTAATAATTATTGTTATTAACATAATATTATATTTAATGGCACGCGACGGTATCGGTAAATTATTAAAACAGATTAATCTCAATAAGGAATGACAGTAATTCACAATCAATAATAGACTCACGCCAAACATCATTGATCTAATGGTATATATGTTAATAGTTATTAAAGTCTAGTAAAAATGAAGACATATAATATAATGGTATAAAAACTGATAATATTCATATTGCAGAGAATAAGTAAGTTTTGAATCTGCATTTTATAAAATCAGAGTCAAGACAGATTTTATTATTATTTTTTACTACATACCAGTTTAATTCAAATAATAATCTTAGGAAGATTTTTAAGTTTTAATAATAATGTAGAAATAATTTTATGCGTTTATTACAGAAAAAAACAAGAAAAAACAGCGGGCATTCTTTGCGAATGGGTGTATAAATAAAAAAAATATAATTATATCATACAACTAACTGTATTGGGTAGACACCTGTAGTACAGGTGTGTTATCGTACTAATAAACTGAGAAGCAATAACTATTAATATTACGAAGCACAAAGTAGGTGTTGACGCGTGCTATTATATTATTATATTGTTATATTATTATTTTATAAGAGTCGATAATTTGTGTCGGTATCGTTCGGTCTTGATAAAGACGAGAGGCGGGACGATCCCGATAACATATTATTATAGACTCATACGATACTGTGCGACTATTGAGTTAGTCGCGTACGATCGATGTAATCAGCACCGTCTCGCGTCGTCGTAATAAATAAATAAAGATACCCAATATTTTTGCGATCGAAATAAGGTGCGTTACAATATATTTATTAAACTAATTATTCCTATCCGAGAACCAACCAAAAAAAAGGGAAAAGCGTTACAGTCCACAACATGGTCCTTCGGGCCGGATAGCGAGTAATTTAGATTAATTTGGAGTTAATAGGCTTAAAAAAGTGCGAAGTCACGTGTACGCGAACTCAAAAGTTAAGAAACGATTTAATAACAAAGCGAGTTATTAGAGCATTGGAGTTGGATGTTGGCTGATTGGGGCAAAGAGCGTGCACCGTCGTCAAATTCATAAAAAGGTAAGAGATTTCCAATTTCCTCAATACATAGTACTTGAAAATTTATATTTTCTCGTGGTAAAAATTCCTTATATTTGGGCTATACCCGGGGAGATAGTATAGTATAGGCGACAATATAATCGATTAGCACGTCACTATCAGTATTTTATTTGCGATGAAATGGTGAACGTATATGCTGCACATCGTAGACCAATTAGCGCGGGTTGTGCAAAGAAGATAAGTAATAGTCGACAATTAAATTTATAGTTGGCGATTGCGTTGCGTCGAGATTATAAAAGTTATTATTCTTATTGTCGTATAAAATAAGAAATATTATACGAATAGAAGATAATACAAATAATGAGCGACATATCAAGTTTGATTAAGTGCCGCGGAAAGCTGAAGGCGGCAGTAAAAAGATTTTTAAATTTTGTAACGAAAGAGAACGTAGACGTAAATGAGATATACATAAGAAAAGAGAAAATAGAAGAAACCTGGAGCGAATACGAGCGAATCCAATCTGAAATAGAAGAGACTGAGGGCGTAGAGATGGACGAACAAGATAAATATCGAGAAGAGTTCGAAGAAATGTTTTTTAAGGCAGTAGGAATAGCCAAAAAATTGACGGAACCAGTGTTCGATGAAAAAAGTGCAACCATACCGTGGTATTGATGAAGACGGAACGTGCGAAGGGAATTACCGGTCAATAGAAACGACGAACGATATTAAAGATAGTGGTCGAAAAATCTCGCGTCCACCGATAAGATTATCGGCGTTGAATGTGCCGACGTTTTCTGGCGAATATAACGAGTGGGCAACATTCCACGATATATTTACATCGTTAATCCATAATAACGAGGATTTACCTCCAGTTGAAAAGTTTTTTTATTTACGTTCCGCGGTGACAGGTGACGCGCAGAATTGTATTCGATGTATAGAGACTACATCAAGCAATTATGAAATGGCATGGAATAAATTAAAAAAAAGATATAGCAATAAAAAAGTATTGGTACAAACACATGTAAAGGCAATGTTTGAATTAGAACCAGTCACATCCGAATCGTCGACAAAATTGCGACAGTTTACGGATGCGTTAACCGGTCATATGAGTGCACTAGAAACATTAGGTCACACACCTAATAGTTGGGGGCCCTTACTAGTGCATTTAATAGTAACAAAATTAGATAAAAATAGTAGACGTGAGTGGGAGACGATTACAGATAAAGAAGAAGTAGCACCGGTCGAAGTATTAATTGAATTTTTAGAATCGCGATTTAAAATATTAGAAGCAATTGAGACGTGCAAAAATATAAATATTCGACAAGGTGCGTACAAATTTAATAATCATAATAGACAATTGAATGAAAAGTCGTCGTCACTAGTTATAGGAAATAATAAAGGTTGCTATATTTGTCAAGCGCCCCATACCATTTACAAATGTCCGATATTTATCGCGTTACCAGTTACAGAAAGAATAAAAAGAGTAGCCGAAATGAAATTATGTAAAGTGTGTTTACGACAGCACGTACCGAAAAAGTGTAACGGTAAAAATTGTTTTACTTGTTCTAAACCGCATAACACAATGCTACATCTTGGTAATAGTTCAGAGTTAAAAAAGTCGGAAGCAGAAAAACCGTCTGAAGATCAAGAAGCGACAGCAGCGGTTAGTGTACACGTAGCGGCTAACTCGAGTGACCAGGTATTATTGTCAACGGCGGAGGTACGAGTTCAAAACGAGAATGGCGAATCGCAAATCGGACGTGTATTGTTAGATTCAGGTTCACAATGCAATTTTATAACCGAAAGTATGGCACAAATATTAAAATTAAAAAAGACGCGCGTACAGCATACAGTATTGGGCATTGGCGGCAAAAGTCAAAACGTGAAGGCGGCTGTCGTAGTGACGATTCGTTCGCGCATTAATAATTATAATTTAACGTGTTCCTGTTTAGTTGTGCCTAAAATTACAAATATATTACCGTCAGAAAATATCGGAGGGGAATGCATAGTACCCTCGGATATAGAATTAGCGGATACTTCATTTAAAATT